>OX578145.1:81610396-81662896 GCA_951213105.1 Amaurobius ferox | reverse complement strand
CCAATTACAATCAGCAGTTGAACAAGCTGTTCACAGACTGCAGGTTTTACATCTTGAAGAAGGGAACCATATTGAGCAGCATTCCCTGCATCGATAAGGTCCTTGTGATATGAATGTTTGGTACGTTCGATAAAACGTGTTACAAATGTGTATTTTGTGTCTTTTTAGCATATTTTCTGTTGTACAGAGCCACCTATCGGTGTTTCTGGAACTAATTTTTTTTTCGCGTAATCCCTTTCCCCATGTCTTGAATAGTAGGTTCAACAATTTTGGAGCCTATATATATATATATATATAAAATATATTTTGTTTTATATATATATAAAAAATATATTTTGTTTTATATATATATATATATATATATATATATATATATATATATATATATATATATATATATATATATATATATATAATATATTCTGTTTTATATTCTGATTTCTACATATTGACTTTTATTACATCATTTAATAGTATATTTACATTTATTATTTGCTTTTGGATTCAACTATCTACCATTTGATTTTCAAATATTTGCAAAAAAACATTTTTGAAACAAGAAAGATCAATCATGCATAAGCATTGATTATGAAACACTTTCCAACTGAAATGTAATTTCATTTAAAAATTTCTAAAATGTGATTCATTCAGTGGTAATATCTTTTACATTATCACAGTACTACAGAAATTTATTATACTTAAATATTTAAAACTTTATCGAAATATAAATCATCTGATTCTTTATGCAAAATCAATGAATATTTCATTCATATAACTTGTATTCCAGACTCCAGAGCTAAATAATTTTGTGTGAAAAAAATTCAGCAATTCTTATGGAATTCATCTTACAATCGCTTGAGATATTTGCATTCTGCATATGTTAAAATTAGGCTTCCTTGAAGAAATAATAAAAGTTTAGGGATCATTTAAAATCACAACTATTGTAATTGCATTGGCACGGAATTTAGATACACAGATAATATATATGTGTATGTGTATGTACTCAAAGTATTGGAATCGTGCCGAAGATCGGAACTCGAATTTTCAAAGGATCTACACGTTTTGCGACTTCTAGAACACGAAAAAACTAGTTTTAGGAAGACGTCTGTGTGTGTAAGGGTGTATCTTTGTATGTTTCTGTGTGTCTGTGTGGATATTACATCCACTCTAATTGAAAAACTAATGGACCGAATTTCATACAATTTGGTAGGTATGTTTTTTGTGGGAAATCCTGATGTTCATTAGATTATAGTACGATTCGTAATAAAAGAATCTGCCTTCTTTGCGAAATGGCCGCAGAAATTGCCTTTATCCACTCTAGCTAAAAACTAATGAACCAAATTTAACAAAATTTGGTGTATAATATTTCAATAACCTACAAGTGATTTATATACCAAATTTAACAAAATTTTGTATATAAATCATTTGTAGGTTATTCTACTACGATTCGGGAAAAAGGAACGGGCTATTTTTGCGAAATGGCCAGCAAAAATCGTTATATATAAAAATAAAAGACTACGTGTGCTCAATTATATCAATTAAATTCCTATTTTATATGTGATTTTTGACAACAAAAAGAATAAGACTAACCCCATTACTCTAGGACTAGCCGTTCTTGAGATATTCTAGTTTTTTCGCGTTTTCGCTACGCCACCTTTGACAATAAGTCCAGCTATCAAATGAGAACCAAATTTAAGTTTAACGTGTAAATTCAATGTCATTTAAAATACTTATGTTGTGCAGATAAACTCAAATTATCATTGAATAAATAAAGAGAACGAATATGAGTCTGCAGAGAAAGACATGTGCTGTCCACATCAGAATTTTTAACAATATTACAACAATGATTTATAGAAGTGAACGGGGATTATTTTCAGGCCATTTCGAAAAAAATATATGATCTATATTTAAAGCTCCATCAAATTTTTGTCGAATAAAATGTTCAACAAATTTAAGCTGTGTACCAAATTTTAACTCTCTAGGACGTAGGAAAGTGCATTTAAAATGCCATCAATTAAATTTATCATGAAGAGTTATATAAAATTTTAAAAAAATGAAAAATTGTTATCTACCAAATTTATTTTAAAATATGAAGCCACTCCCATATGCAAAACGTTTAAGCAAATGGAGAGATATTTATTATATAATATCTCTCTCTTTTCTTTCTGGAAGATATCCCAAAGTCAGAATTTAATTGAATTTGTTTTTTTCCCTATATTAAATAATTTTTTTAATTAAAAAACTACTTAACATATTTTACTGAATTTTTTTTTTATATATTCTATGGGATAATGTGAATATTTCCTAAAAATTTCGAAGCAATTCGTGAATTTTAAATTTACTTAAAAAATGTTTGAAAAATTAAGTCCCATAGGGTTCAATGTATTTCATTTTTTCAACCCGGGTTCAATAAAAAACTAATTGGGTGATATTGTTTATTTATATTCCCATAGGTCCTACAGACCGTCTGAACAACATACTAAAATTTCATTTTGATAAACTCATTTTTACAGCAGTTATCGTGCTAACGGACAGACAGACAGACAGACAGACAGACAGACAGAATGAACAAAGTCATAAACACTTTTCAACTTTGTTGTAAAGTGTTAAAAAGGTAAAACCTGTTGTAAAGCTGCATTTGCGCTTATTACAGGGTTTATTCCCTTTTTAATTTTTTAACACTTTACAACATAGTTGAAAAGTGCTTATGACTTTGTTCATTCTGTCTGTCTGTCTGTCTGTCTGTCCGTTAGCACGATAACTGCCGTAAAAATGACATTATCAGAATGAAATTTTAGTATGCTTTTTAGACGGTCTGTGGGACCTATGGAAATATAAATAAATCATATCACGCAATTAGTTTTTTATTGAACCCGGGTTGAAAAAATGAAATACATTGAACCCTATGGGACCTAATTTTTCAAACATTTTTTAAGCACATTTAAAATTCATAAATTGCTTCGAAATTTTTAGGAAATATTCACATTATCTCATAAAATATATAAAAAAAATTTCAGTAAAATATGTTAGGTAGTTTTTTAATTAAAAATTATTTAATGTAGGGAGAAAAACGAATTCAATTAAATTCTGACTTTTGCGATATCCTCCAGAAAGAAAAAATAGATATATTATATAATAAATATCTTTCCAAGAGTTTAAATATTTTCAAGGTTACTATATCTATAAGGTTGCGCCACTTCACCTCTAGCCAATGAGAGCACGTAAAGATGCAACGTCACTCGGAGCCGAAAATCAGGAACGGCCCGGTAGACTCCAATGTTAAAGGGTGGAAATAAAATTAATTTAATCATTTTTTTTAATTTAAAATATAAAATAAATACTCAAATAACATTAATTTTACGTGAACACAACTTAAATATGCAGTATTGGGGTTTTTTGGAAGGGTACATACATAATAAAACTGTATTTCCCTTTCTGAAAAATGTAAATCATCTGAAAGTTTCGTTTTGCTTTTGACACCTGTCATTGTTATTACAGGAGGCGATGTTTTTTTTATTAATGAACTTTGTTTTAAATACACGAATTTACAGAAATATGTTCGGAAAGTTTTCTAAACAAGCAATCATTCTAAAATTTTCATTATACACAAATGAACATCGCGTAATTTCTTTCTAAATGCATATAAATAAAGTTATTTTCGATTATGTTATCTGTAATAATTGAAAATCAAAAAAATAATTAAAACGCTACGAGTTGTATAACTTTTTAGTGGAAGGGGGGGGGGGGATGTACTTAAGCCGAAGTAGTAAACGATTTAAGTTATGCTTTTATAGTGAAGAACTTATATTATTGCTAAACACTTGATTTTATTAGTGTTTTTTAGATCAAAAAGAGAATTTATATCAAATTGAAATTCAATGTAAACATATAAAAATATAGAAACTAATCGTTTAACAAACACACTATGATATACTCTCAGAATAATAAATTAAATGTATTATAGTATATTGATTTATGATGAAAAATATACGAGCAAGCACCTGTTTATTTTCTTAAATCGTACCCCCCCCCCCTTCATTTTTTGAATGTACTAAAATTTAATTAATAAAATGTAATGTAATAAAATTTAATTAATACAAAATGTGCGAGATTAAATCAAAACAATAAATAAAACGCTAACACTAAGAGTTTTATGTCTTTCTTTTTTTTTTCGGGGGGGGGGGGGGGGATGTACTTATGCCTAACTAGTAAACAATTTAAGTGATGCTTTTATAGTGAAGAACTTATATTATTGCTAAACACTTGATTTTATTAGTGTTTTTTAGATCAAAAAGAGAATTTATATCAAATTGAAATTCAATGTAAACATATAAAAATATAGAAACTAATCGTTTAACAAACACACTATGATATACTTTCAGAATAATAAATTAAATGTATTATAGTATATTGATTTATGATGAAAAATATACGAGCAAGCACCTGTTTATTTTCTTAAATCGTACCCCCCCCCCCCTTCATTTTTTGAATGTACTAAAATTTAATTAATAAAATGTAATGTAATAAAATTTAATTAATACAAAATGTGCGAGATTAAATCAAAACAATAAATAAAACGCTAACACTAAGAGTTTTATGTCTTTCTTTTTTTTTCGGGGGGGGGGGGGGGGATGTACTTATGCCTAACTAGTAAACAATTTAAGTGATGCTTTTATAGTGAAGAACTTATATTATTGCTAAACACTTGATTTTATTAGTGTTTTTTAGATCAAAAAGAGAATTTATATCAAATTGAAATTCAATGTAAACATATAAAAATATAGAAACTAATCGTTTAACAAACACACTATGATATACTTTCAGAATAATAAATTAAATGTATTATAGTATATTGATTTATGATGAAAAATATACGAGCAAGCACCTGTTTATTTTCTTAAATCGTACCCCCCCCCCTTCATTTTTTGAATGTACTAAAATTTAATTAATAAAATGTAATGTAATAAAATTTAATTAATACAAAATGTGCGAGATTAAATCAAAACAATAAATAAAACGCTAACACTAAGAGTTTTATGTCTTTCTTTTTTTTTCGGGGGGGGGGGGGGGATGTACTTATGCCTAACTAGTAAACAATTTAAGTGATGCTTTTATAGTGAAGAACTTATATTATTGCTAAACACTTGATTTTATTAGTTTTTTTTAGATCAAAAAGAGAATTTATATGAAATCGAAATGCAATGTAACCATATAAAAAAAAGAAACCAATCGTTTAACACACTCGCTATGATATACTTTCAGAATAATAAATTAAATGTATTATAGTATATTGATTTAATTTATAGTATATTGATTTTTAATCTCAGACTGTTTAGGAAATCTATAATAAGAAATCGTTTTACTCGTGAAACTGCTATTATTGTGGCAAGTTGCAATTGCACAATCGTTCGGCATATAAATCTGTTCGACAAAACTCACAAAATGAATAAGCCGATGATTTTAGATAGTAGAAATAATAGCCTTAATAAAGACTGGATAAGTTAGCCTTAATAAAGACTGGATAAGTTAGCCTTAATAAAGACTGGAATGATTTAAAACAAAACAAAGTTTACGTAAAAAGATACGTAAGAAACAACAACCGCAACAAACAATCAGATTGAAACAGCTTGAGAAATAATAAAATATTTCCATCCATCCATTGGGGTTGCGGTTATGGAGCGCCTGGCCATATTAGGCCGAATCTCCGAGTTGTAGACTTAAAGATCATGTACTCTGAAATGACATAAAATGCTCCAGAAAAGGGGGATGAGAGTAAAAGAGAGATGACTATTAGGCAGTGATTAAAGTTTTTTTTTTTTTTTTTTTTTTTTTTTTTTTTTTTTTTTTTTTATATATATATATATATATATATATATATATATATAATTATATAAGTATTTAGGTATGTGCAGCTGTGTACACCGAGAATGAGTATTAAGAAGTCTTGTCATTACTATTTTCATTTAACGAGTTGTTGAATTTCTAGAATGGTGATTTCTGATTGGTTTACACTAGTAATGTAGAGGCTCTTGGCCTTTTTCTGAACTTCCATTGGTGCGGATCATATTCAGGGAGATTACATATCTCTTCATTTGGGATTCTGTTTAAATTTTTGAAAAATTTTGTAGCATTTTTGGCGATTTGATAGTTGACTTTAGAGATTCCGAAGTCCCGATGAATGACGTCATTCCTAAGATATCTGGGAGCTTTTCTTATGTGACGCAGGGTTTTGTTTTGGGTTCTTTGGATTTTAATTAGGTTGCTGGCTGCGGTGAAACCCCATATCGTAGAGCCATATAATAAGATCGGGCGCAGTACAGTTTTATAAAGTAATGTTTTGTTTTGGTAGCTAGCAAAAGGGGAATGAAGAATGGTGGACAACTTGTTTCGGGCTATATGGAAATTCTTGATTGTGTTTTTAATATGTGGTTTCCAAGTCATTTTTGCATCAAAGGTTAGCCCGAGATATTTGGCTGTGTTAACATAAGGGATGATTTTGTTATTTACTTTAATTTCTTTAGGTTTCTTATTCTTTTTTGAGAAGAGTAGACATTTGGTTTTGCTTTCATTTATTTTTATTTTCCAGTCTCGAAACCAGGCGGAAATTGTGTTGATGTGTTTTTGAAGTCTGGAGCGAATTACGTATCTTTTTGAGCTTCTAGTGTAAATGGCAGTATCGTCCGCGTACATAGCAAGTTGGTTATTCAATAAAATATTTCGCCGGCACCGAGATATATATATAATCTCAGGCGGCGATTGCTGCGCCATCTTGTGGCACTTTGTGTCGTTACTGCAAGTTGACTCCATCTGACGTCACAGATAATGTTCGTGGCAGCGGAGTGGCACCCCCCTGAATATTTTGTATATGAGAGAAATTTCACAATTTAAAATAAATTTGGTAGTTAACAGTTTTTCAAATTTTTTTTTTAATTTTACATAACTTTTCATGATATACTTATTTGATGGCGTTTTTAATGCACTTTCCTACGTCCTAGAGAATTAAAATTTGGTACACAGATTAAATTTGTAGAACATTTTATTCCACAACAATTTGGTGGATCTTTAAATATAGATCCTACATTTTTTTCGCAATGCCTTGCAAATAATCCCTGTTCACTTCTATAAATCATTGTTTTAATATTGTTAAAAATTCTGATGTGGACAGCACATGTCTTTCTCTGCTGACGCATATTCACGTTCTCTTTATTTCTTCAATAATAATTTGAGTTTATCTGCACAAAATAACATCCATACGTACTTAAAATGACATTGAATTTGCACGTTAAACTTAAATTTGGTTCTCATTTGATAGATGGACTTATTGTCAAAAGTGGCGTAGCGAAAACGCAAAAAAAAAAAAAAACCTAAAATATCTCAAGAAAGGCTAGTCCTAGAGTAATGGGGTTAGTATTATTCTTTTTGTTGTCAAAAATCACGTATAAAATAGGAATTTAATTGATATAATTGAGCACACGTAGTCTTTTATTTTTATATTTAACGATTTTTGCGGGCCATTTCGCAAAAACAGCCCGTTCCTTTTTTCCCGAATCGTACTAAAATAACCTACAAGTGATTAATATAACAAATTTTGTTACATTTGGTATATAAATCACTTGTAGGTTATTGAAATATTATACACCAAATTGTGTTAAATTCGGCCCATTAGTTTTTAGCTAGAGTGGATAAAGGCAATTTCCGCCGGCCATTTCGCAAAGACGGCGGATTCTTTTATTGCGAATCGTACTATAATCAAATGAACATCAGAGTTTCCCACAAAAACTTACCTACCAAATTTTATTAAATTCGGTCCATTAGTTTTTCATTTTGAGTCGATGCAATATCCTCACAGACACACAGAAACACACACAGATACACCCTTACACACACAGACGTCTTCCTAAAAATAGGTTTTCGTGTTCTGGAAGTCCCAAAACGTGTAGATCCTTCGAAAATTCGAGTTCCTATCTTCGGCACGATTCCAATACTTTGAATACATACATACGCACACACATATATTATCTGCGTATCTGTATTATCTGTGTATCTAAATTCCGTTCCTACGCAATTACAATAGTTGTGATTTTAAATGATCCCCAAAACTTTTATTATTTCTTCAACGAAGCCTATTTTTAACTTATGCAGAATGCAAATATCTCAAGCGATTGTAAGGTGAGTTACATAAGAATTGCTGAATTTTTTCCACACAAAATTGTTTAGCTCTGGAGTCTGAAATGCAAGTTATATGAATGAAGTATTCATTGATTTTGTATAGAGAATCAGATGATTTATATTTCGATACAGTTTTAAATATTTAAGTATAATAAATTACTGTAGTACTGTGATAATGTGAAATATATCACCACTGAATGTATCACATTTTAGAGATTTTTAAATGAAATTGCATTTCAGTTGGAAAGTGTTTCATAATCAATGTTTATGCATGATTGATCTTTCTTGTTTTAATTTATTTTGTTTATTATCGCTAACGCATTTCTATATTATAACTACCAGCCCATCTATGTCTTAACATGGACCTCTATGGATAATGTTTTTATTTAGCTCACCCTTTCATTCCTTAAATTGATTAATTTGATTGTTTATGGTATCTATTCACATTTCGCATTATGGAGTATTTTGGTTTGAGTTCACTCATCGCTTTTATGAATTTTCCTTCGGATTATTGCTATTCTTAGTTGGTTTTCAAACTCGATATCAAACTCTTTTTATGTGTGTAGTGCTGACATCTCTCGGCAGGCAAATAGTTTATTGTGTTTTTTTGTGTTATATATTTCTGAACCTTTATGTTAACCTAGACGTCAATAACTTTTATTGCTTATTTTTACATTTTAATCAAGACATGTATTTCCACTATTTGTGATCCCCTTTTGCCTGCAGTTGTAGGGATTCAGTCAGACACATACGTGTTATTAGTTTTGCATATCTTTCTTTCAGAATGATTATGACTCTATTTGTTCACACTTCCAATATTAAAGAATACTACGTATGAAAATCTCATGTAGATTCTATCTACGTTTTATATGTAACTCTCCGAAATTTCGTTTCACTTCTTCATTATGGTATTAGTTATAATTAGAAATTCGTACCTGATAAAATAGTTTTTGAAGAGGTTTATATTGGGAATTTTAATTCGAAATTCGGGATGTAAATTTTATTCATTACCTAGTGTCCGGTCTATTATTATTATGAATTGGGATAATTATAGATCGAAAAACATTGACCAATTAGGCGTTATAGGCGATTTGGAAGAATACCATACCAACTCTCAATCTAAATCTTATTCCTTCAATAGATGCAACAATAATAGGTGTAAAGCTTGTCCTTATGCTGACCCATTACAAATTAATAATAATTCCACCTTACAAAAATTCTGCAAAGTTTTTAATTGCATTTACAAATTCAATTGTGCAATAGGTAACTCATCTTATATTGGCCAAATCAGCAACTCTTTACAACTTAGAATGAATGTACACAGGGATCATATTAAAAAATTCGACCATAAAGTTTTTAATGAACTCCTAAATAAAAATCAATTTGAACATCAGCACTTTGCTACCCACGGCCCACGGATTTAAAAATGTATGTAAAATTTTGGGGGCTAGTTAAACTAAAATTTACACCCAGGGGTTGACACAAAAATATGTATATTCAGATGATATGTACAAATGTTACTGATACTATAGTCATCAGCAGAATCAAAATCGGTCAATTAGGAGCTGAGATGTAAAATTGTGGGGCTAGTTAAATTAAAAGTTACTTCCAGGGAATTGACACAAAAATGCATGTATATTACATCCATCAAATAAGTATATCAAGGTGAGGCGTACAGATGATGCAGCTACAACCATCAGCAGATACAAAATAGCTCAATTAGGAGGTGAGATGGAAAATTTGGGTGGGGGCTAACTGAAGTAAAAGTTATACTCAAAGAGTTGTCATAAGAAAGATGCATATCCAGGTGACACGTATAAATGGCGCAAAGATTATAGCCACTGGCAAAACTAAAATCGCTCAATTAGGAAACGAGATGTAAAATTGTGGGGTTAGTTTGACACAATATATGTATATTCAGATGACACGTACAGAGGGTGCAGAGACTATAACCATCATCAAAATTAAAATCGCTGAATTAGAAGCCGAGATAAGAAATTTGGGGGATACCTCAAGTAAAATTTACTCCCAGGGGTATCTGAACAATATAGTTACCAGCCGGGGGGGGGGGGTGTTCAAAATTTCGAGTTAAACGGAGTCAAATAAAAGGATTATGATGAAAATTTAATTTTAAAATTTTTATCAAATATTTAGAATTTCTTTAATTTTTAGGTATTTTTTAATGTTAAATTACTGAAAAGTAAGACAGCTGGGTAGGTCAAGTGACTCCTCAAACTAAATATTCGTAGCAACACATTTCTGAATAGTCTATCGGCCATGGGTATGCCAAAAATAAGAAACTCGAGACGTTTAAAGAATTATTTTTACGTCCAACATATTGGGAAATTCGTTACCAGTAGATCAGCAGAGCACAGAACTGCTCCAAATCAGAAATGACCCCCTTCAAGCAGGACAAAACCACACTACATCAGAAAGGACGAAATACGAAACAACTTCAATAAGTAAGACAACTGGGTGTTTAAAGTACCTTGGGAGATCCCTCAAACTGAGTGTCCCAAACGAAGCATTTTACTCATGATGGACAGAACCCCCTAAAATATCATAAACATCCCCCTCCCATCACCACACACACACACACACGTAATTCACTCACTTGTTCAAATATGTATTTAAACTTCAAATTTAAAAAAAGACGAGAAAGAGAACACACACATTCTTAAATGTAAAAATTGAAGCCAAATTAGCGAAACTGAGCCAATTTGAGAGGTCCCTCTTCATGTTTCATTATTCTTCTATTTCTCTTTGGCAAAAAGTGCTCGCAAAACGCGACACATATCAAATTCTAATACTGTAATGTCTGTTTTTTTCACGCCAGATTTCTAATATTGTTCCTATACCATTGGTTCGTTCAGGACAAGGCGGTAAAAGAAACGCGGCATTAAACAAATATCTTACGTTCTCTGCATTTTTCCATGAAAATTCTGTGCACTACAGCTTTCATGAGTCTTCTTTCCTTTCAAGAAAGCTGTAGTACTGCCATCTGGTGACATATTCCATCACTTATTTCCAATAATTCTCGATTTAATTGAACTAAAAATTCAGATTTTTACTTTTCTTATAGTATAATGTATAAGGAAAGTATTATGACGGGATCGAAAATTTGAATTCGAGTTTTCGACGGGAGAGCACGTTTCAAGCATCCCTGATCACGAATCGAACATTTTTGGGTGATGTCTGTGTGTCAATGAGTCTGTGGAGACGTACGATATCTCACGAACGAATAGAGCGATTCGGATGAAATTTGGCACAAAAATTACAATCCATGAATACTGGAAGTCTATTGTTTTTAAACACAATCGAATGTTCAGTTCCCCTAAATTTTCGAGTGAAATTTTGAAAAAAATCATCAAAAAATCAAAACCTTTAAAAAAGTTACGCAAATAGACATTTTTTATGTAATTTCCCCCTAGAAAACGATTGACATAAACATTTGAACGCTAGCATGAACCGTTCTCGAGATATTGCATATTTTTCAAATAAATTTATCAAAAATCCCATAAATTAAAAAAAATAATAACTGTTGAGAAACACGTTCACTTTTCATATGTAATATCATGCGATAAATTTGATGACATCATTCTCGTGGATCTAGCAGTTTCCATTCATGAGAAAATATACTTTGAATAATACTTTTGTATTTGAACACCAATAGTCATTTATCTGCTATAAGAATAACTTATTTCTTGGCCTATAACGCTTGGTAAGATTTTGGCGACTAATTTGACGGAATGTCGCCAACTTGGCGACTTTTTTAAATGTTACCAAATTAACGAAAATCTCGTCAAATAGATAAAAATGTCGCTAAATCAATAAAAATGACGACTAATTGGCGAAAATTCAATACCTTTAAAAGAATATAAGTATCTACTATAAGAATAACCTATTTGTTTTACTGTAAGAGTAGTAAATTCATTGCATTATATAAGGAAAATCATGTGCTACCCATATCAGATTTTTAAAATTGAAATTGTAATAAATCTATATAACTAAAATAATTTGGGGTGTTTTCTCAATGGTGCCGAGCATCCCCCAATGACTGCCCCTGCCTTTACTTCTTTTAAGCGGTCGATTTGAAATGTAGCCAAGGTTATACATTCCGGACTTGCTTCGGTATACACGTGAAGGTAGAGAATAGGAGGTGAAACGACGTAGTTGGTAACGGCAGAATCTTTCTTACAATATAGTGAAAAACGATGTCAACGCCATCTATTATACACTCCCAAAACTAAAAGATAATTTCTACTCCAATGAGCTTATGGCATGGCATTTGTAACAATGAAGCTGCAATGAGCTACTTGTACTTGCACTAGAAATCTGACTTTTTCTCAGAGAGATCTCCTACCCAGTAAACTTTCTCCTTCTTTAGAACCTATCCACTCTCTACTTTTCATTGGCTCGTTTTATTAATATTCCGTCGGAGTCCATCGGCCAAGCTAATGACGCCTAC
This sequence comes from Amaurobius ferox, assembly GCA_951213105.1. Lineage (NCBI taxonomy): Eukaryota > Metazoa > Arthropoda > Arachnida > Araneae > Amaurobiidae > Amaurobius > Amaurobius ferox. Next base: position 81,650,259 of record OX578145.1, on the reverse strand, counting down.
GAGCCAAGCCATAGGTTTATCCAATCAGCAGTAAGCATAGGTGAAATGGAATGCTAAAGCAGCAACAATACTATTCGACATGGAGATGCGAGGAGTCTCCCTTAGGTGCCTGGAAACCTTAAAGATACACCGACCCACCCGAAGGTATATGGTAGATAAAAGCAGCCACGACAGCAACTCCGCTCAGGGCACGACACGGCCACACACGGCCAGTGCCTCGTGGATACCACCCGCAGGAGGACTGCCAGACTCCCAGACGGGACCCCCGCCAATCACAGTCAACAACACGATTCGTACCAAAATCGAACCAAAAAGAAACCGAACCCACAAAACCCGACGCAGACCACCATGCCGGTCTGTCGATACTCATCCTCTCCTAACCACTTTATTAGGAAAACTATACAAAATCACTGACTAACTTGTCAGGAAAAAGAATACCAAGCATCACATAATACAGCAAAACATAAATGACATGCACCACACATCCACAAAAAGCAAGAGAGTATCAAATAAATACAATGAAAATACACATGTATAATATAATGAAAGTAGTGGAATACAAGAAGGGCACATTAAACATTTTCAACAATAAAAGGTCCATAAAACAAGCTAAGAAACAAAGTGATGACCAAGTAAACTTGGGTTACCCATAGTTCACTTTAGAAGAAGCAAATCCCAGTTCTTTGATGTAAACATTACACTCACTTGCAGTACATCTATGATCCGTGTTATAAGCCGTTTTAAACTTCGTATTATGCCTAGTACAATTCATACACACCGTCTTCTTTGTACATTCTGTCGCCTTGTAACCCTCTTCACCACAATTTACAGAGAACTCGTTGTTTGGACAGTACTTGCTAATATGTCTATAGAATCGACATTTGTAACACACATTCCCTCTCAAAAATTCCTTACAGTCCACCCTGGTCCGTCCCACATTCACTTTTCCTCGTTTAATCAACACACTAAATGACACTGGATCCAAAGAGATTACCTAATTATTGCCTCCCTTTCCCTTAAAATGAGATCTAACAGTAAATTCCGTAATATTACTCATCCCATTATTCTGAGAAACTATTTTCTCTCTAAGGTTATCCTCAGTAATGTTCTCTTCAACATAATACAATATCATTTGAGGATTTTTCTTCGTTGGCTTTCCAACTTTAAAACACTTTAACTCGCCTTGGTCCGTGAATTCTTTGAGCCGATCAATGTCCTCCTTTCTTCCAGTTTCCACAATAATTCCACCTTTCGCTATCTTCCTAACTCCCCTTACATTAATGTCCAGTTTATGGGGATTCCCTAGGTCCTGCACTTCAGCCTTCGTTTTATCTGAACTCTGCTCAGAAGTTGGATGGATGGTCAGCACATGAGTACGCTTCTTGCTCTTGGACCTTCCACGTTTCTCTCTCTTTTCCACTGCTTGTGCATATGAAACAGGTCTTTCTGTTACACTTAATTATCTCATCTGGACTGCAATCAATGCTTGTTGCTCAATCATAACTGTCAACATTAGAGCCAGCTCGTCTCTAATTCTCATCTGATCAGGAACTGAAACTTTAATCTTCCCCACTTCATTCACAATATTATTATGACAGGCAACAAACCGTGTCATATAACCACCAATATTAGTCATTGGATCAACCTTCAGAGCAGCCATTATGTCTGCTTCGTCCTCCATTCCATCTTACCTTACTGATGGATAAGCCAAAAACTGATCAGGAGCAATGGATACTTTCCTCTCTTGACTTGGTCTTCGGTCGGCTTTCGACCCTTAATTTCTCAGAGGAGCCCCCTTCCCCACTACGCCAAAGTGCCGACCTGGACCAGGTTTAATTTCACCTTTTCCTCTTAGATAGCAAATTCGCTTGATATATATAATAATAGCACTTTACCTAAAGCTCAACTTTAAGCATATAATAGCATATACAGCTGTCAAAAATTTTCGATATGTCTTCACTCGTCCCCCCGGGGCGGGGAGGGGGGGGGGTTGGATGCCTGGATAAGTAAACGCCTTGGATACTTGGATTTAATACAAGCCGAATACCCGTTGAAAATCAACGAATTAGTAACCCTGAATAACGCAAAATTCTGAATAATTCGCGTTTCACATTTATTTGGAAAATTGAGAATTTTGATGTGCGGAACCCCCTAAAGAAGAAAATATTGCAAAACTGAAATTGCTCACTTTCTTCCTTTAGAACTAACCCGTACATCAAATTTGAAGTTTCTATCTCACACTGAAGCATGCAATTTTATCATTTCACCTTTCGAACGTTTTAATGTAGATTAGCCTCTTAAATGAACATATATGAAAAACTGTATTCGTCTTGGATTTTTTATCAAATGTTTAGTCCAAATTTCGAGCTTCTATCAAATTTTAAAGTAGGCGCTTCTTATTTATTAGGCAAATCGAACATTCTGGTGTGTGATACCCCCTAAAGTATAAGCAGTAAATTTTGAAAATCTGAAATTGCACACTTTCTTCCTTTTGAACGATATACCTATACACCAAATTTGAAGTCTCTTACCGCATCGTAAAGCATGATTTTCTATCATTTCACTTTTCGAACGTTTTAGTGTGCGGAACACCCCAAAATTACCAATATGGGAAATTTTCTATTGCACACTTTGCTTCTTTTTAACTATCTACCTATACATCAGATTTAAAGTTTCTATTCCATCGCGAAGCATATTTTTTATATCATTTCACTTTTTGAACGTTTTCGTGTGGAGTTGCTACCCCTTAAATGAACATTTTTGAAAAACTCTATTCTTGTGTTTTTATCAGATGATTGTCCCATATACCAAATATAAAGCTTCTATTACTTTTTAAAAGGAAGCGTTTCTCACTTATTCGGAAAATCGAAGATTTGGGTTTGCGGCATCACCTAAAGTAGGAAACATCGGAAAGCTGAAATTGGATATGTTCTTCCTTTCAAAATTTCTACCTGTAAACCAAATGCGAAGCCTCTATCGTATCTCGAAGCAGGGTTTTTCGTCATTTCACTTTTCGAACGTTTTTCTGTGGAGCACCCTCTGTCGGCGAATCTTTCTCTTTGGTTCAGTGGATTTTAAATTGAGCCTCACCTGCTCAGTTACACGAATCTTCACAATTAATCATAGACACAGCTAAGCCTGAATAAAACTTTATTCACCGATGGCAGGCACATTACATAAAAATGGTTGGACGGGACATGCTGGTTAACACCCAGCTTCCATAACTTCAATTCCGTCTGCAATTGCTGCTGCCTCGCTTCTTATCTGTCTGGGACGTTACGACAGCGCCACCTGCCTTTCTGTTACAAATGAACATGCAAATTTCTCTCACACCCTCTTAAGCGAATATTTTTGAAAAACTCCTTTGTCTTGGGTGTTTTTATCCAATGATTAGTCCATATACCACATTTCAAGCCTCTATCAAATTTTAAAGCAAGCGTTTCTCATTTGTTCGGCAAATCGAATATTTCGGTGCGCGGCACCTCCTAAAGTAGCAAATATTGAAAATCTGAAATTGCACATTTTCTTCCTTTTGAACGCGTTACCGATACACTAAATGTGAAGTCTCCATCGCAAAGTATGCTTTCCTATAATTTCACTTTTCGGACGTTTTGGTGTGGAGCATCCCCCTCAACTGAACATTTTTAAAAAATTCGATTTTCTGAGAGGTTTTACTGAACGATCGACCTGTGTACCATATTGCAAGTCTTTATCTACTTAGGAAGTACCTAAAAAAAGCGTGACAGACGGACACTTGGCAATTAATATATACTAGTCGAATACCCGTTGAATTCAAGTTTTCAAGTTTTTTTTTGTGTGTTTCAAGTTTCCCTCCCCCCAGCTTCATCTCCCAGCTCTCAGTACAACAACTCAGTACTCCAAACACTTTGGACTGCTAGCCAAGGGGTCTCTCCTAAGCTGCAGCCCTCGCTGCAATGTGTCTTCATCCTGCGCGCGCTTTATTCCTTTGAGTTAAGCTGCGCTAGGCGCCTTAGTTCTCTCATTAGTTTTAAGCTAGTATTTCCCTTTTTTATAGTCTTATGCTTCCAGTTCTGCTTGTTGCCCACCGGCTCTTCTTCCTAGCCTAGTCGGCTACTGCCTCTATTGCTTGTCTTCCCTTGTTCCCTATCTGGCTCCTTCGTCTCCTGAAATTGGCTGCCTCCTCTAGCTTTTCCTCGTTTTAGACTCTCCTTAGTTTGTAGAACTTAGTTTTAGCTTTAGTTTTAGTTACTTAAGCTTTTGTCTTCTCCTTTCTCTGTTCTACCTTTGGCCAGTCTTCCTTCAGGTGTTAGTTTGGCATGAGGGTCCCCGTCCTAGGCTATTTCCTCTTCCTTTGCCTTACCTCTGCTACTGCAAACTCTTAGTCTTATCTACCTAGACTCTTCGCCCTCCCGCTGTCTTCCCCTTTAACTAGCCTCTTTGCTTTGGGAGGTATATTCCCCTTTTGGTCTCCTCTAGATGCCTTCTCTTTGTGTTAGTTTCATTTCGGAAATTTCCGCCTCTGCTTTCTTCCATTCGGTCTTTTTCCTTCCCGGCCCTTCTCAGCCGTTTCTCTTTTTTTTCTTTAAGTCAACTTGGCAGTACAGGTTTAAGCCCGGGTTACGACAGCGCCTCTTTAAGTTGTATACTGCCTCTGCATAACTACCTAGCGGTAGAAAGTCAAAATCCCCTGCAAAATTATCCAAATTATGCAGTCTCTGCTAAGTTTACTTGGATCTTCTGGTTCCTTCAGGTAGTCACTGCATTCGACAACTATCGATCCCTGCTCTTCATGGCTGCCCCTGTACTCCCTATGGAGTTGGGGCTTTGTGCTCAGGTTTCTTCAATTAAGGGAAGTTCCCCCGAGGAATCATGAGTGCTCCAGGAGCCACGAGGCTCTGGGCTTCTGTTCTCTGGGGTTGTGTGGTACTGAAGTCACATTTTCTATTCCTGGCGCGGTGTCCATGCTTGGTCAGTCGTCTGGCTATATGCCACCTGTCCTCTCCTGATCCACAGCTGTGTCGTCTGTAGACGAATCCCAGCAGTGTGGAATTAAACCTGTAAACCGAGAGGTAGGTCAGGTCCACACTGCTGTCCCCTAATACCAGTTGAGAATAAACGGTCTCATAATAAGCAACCCACGAATAATATAAATTTTTGAATAAATCACATTTAATATTAATTCGGCAAATAAAAAATTTTGGTGTGCAGAACCCCCTAAAAAAAATTATTGGAAAACTGAAATTTCACACTTTTTTTTTTCTAACTGTCTACCCGAACAGCAGATTAAGGTCTCTTTTCCCATCCGGAATCATGCAATTTTATCATTTCACATTTGGAAAGTTCTTCTGTGGAGTACCCCCTTAAATGAACATTTTTGAAAAACTCTATTCATTTTTGAATTATTATCAGATGATTGGCCCATATACCAAATATCAAGTCTGTATCACATTTAAAAGGAAGTGTGTCTCATTTACTCGGAGAATCGAACATTTTGCTGTGCGGCGCCCCATATAGTAGCAAATATAGGAAATCTGAAATTGCACACTTTCTTCCTTTTGAACTACCTAAACGTACACCAAATTTGAAGTCTTTTTCATATCGCGAAGCATGCTTTTTCTATCATTTCAACTTTCGAACGTTTTTCTGTGTAGCACTCCCCCTAAATGAAAATGTTTTAAAAAAACTGTATTCATCTTTGGAATTGCACACTTTCTTCCTTTTCAACTATCTACCCGTACACCAAATTTGAAGTCTTTATCTCATTGAGAAGCATGCTTTTCATCATTTCACCTTTTGAATATTTTTCTGTAGAGTACCCACCCCTTAAATGAACTTTTTTTGAAAAACTTCCTTCTCTTTGGGTTTTCTGTCAGATGATTTGCCCATATACAAAATATCATGCCTCTGTCACATTTTAAAAGGGACGTTTCTCATTTATTCCGAAAATCGAACATTTTAGTGTGCGAAACCCTGTAAAGTAGAAAATATTGGAAAAATAAAATTGCACACTTTTTTCCTTTCCAACTATCTACCCGTACACCAAATTAAAAGTCTCTATTTCATAGTGAAGTATGTTTTTTTTATCATTTCACTTTTCGAATGTTTTTGTGTGGAGTATCCACCTCCTTAAATGAACATTTTTGAAAAACTCTATTCGTCTTGGGTTCTTTATAATATGATTGGCTCATATACCAAATACCAAGCCTTTATAGTGTTTTAAAGGATACCATTTATTCGGCAGTTTCCCATTTATTCAACAAATCGAACGTTTTTGTGTGCGTCACCTCTTAAAGTAGAAAATTTTGTAAAACTGAAATTGCACACTTTCTTCCTTCCAAATTATATATACTCTTGCACCAAATTTGAAATTTCTATTTCATCCCAAAGCATTTTTATTTATCATTTCACCTTTCGAACGTTTTTCTCTGGAGCACCCCTTATACGAACATTTTTGAAAAATTCTTTTGTCTTGAGTGCTTTCATCAAATGATTAGCCCATATACCAAATTTAAGACTTCATCAAATTTTAAAGCAGGCGTTTTTTATTTGTTTGACAAATCGAACATTTTGGTGTGCAGTAACCCCCCCCCCCCTCCCTCCCATCACCAGCCCCCACTCAGAGGTGCAAATATTGCAAGTCTGAAATTACACACCTTCTCCTTTCCTTCCCGGCCGTCCAACTAGTTACTCTAAGTCCTCTGGACGAGTCGGACGGTCTGGGTCTTCTACACCTTCTCCTTTGCCGGCCGTCCAAACGGTTACCTTACACCTTTCTGGTAGGTCGGACGGTCTGGGTCTCAACACCTTCTCCTTTCAAACGATTCACCCATACACGAAATTTGAAGTCTATGTCATCGATAAGTAAGCATTCCTGTGATTTCACTTTTCGAACGTTTTGGTGTGGAACACTCCCTCTACAAACCATTTTAGGAAAATACGGTTTTTTTTATCAAACGATCTACCCGTGTACCTGATTGTAAGTCTCTATCTATTCGGGAAGTGTCCAAAATAGCATAACAGACGGGCAGACAGACGGACACTTGGCAATTGGTATATATAGATTGATATTTATCCCTCGCTGATTAGACCTATATAATATTATATTATATAACTTTTAAATAAGTCTTAATGGAGAATATGCATATTGAAAATGTTATGTAAAATATTTTTCTCATGTGTAACAAACTTTTATAAAACTAGGGACTTCGCCTCCTACTCGCTGAGCTCGCTTCATACCTATCTTTCCAAAAAATTTTACTTTCAAAAATCTCTTTTCTATTCCTGCCTATTTTCCGCCGGATGAAAAAGGAGGAATTTTTCTTAGTTCAGGGATTCCAAAAACAGAATTCTTTGACCATGAGCTCTTTTTGCGAGCTATTTCATGCCAAACTAAGTCTTAAATTGATAAATGGTTTATTTCATCGTGTTACCCTATTATTTCTTTAAAAATGTCCCAAATTTCATACTTTTCTATGCTAAGTTTTTACGGAACGAGACAAGAAAAATCACTAGACGTGCCGATACGAAAAAAAAGTTCACTTCAGAAGTGCATAAAAAGTAAAATATCTCAAAAACTACATCGAAATTAACAAGAAAGATCAATCATGCATAAAGCATTGATTATGAAACACTTTCAAACTTCAATGCAATTTTATTTAAACATCTCTAAAATGCGATATATTCCTCGGTAATATTTTTAAAAGTATCACAATACTACACTAATTTATTACATTTGAAAACTTAAAACTTCATCGAAAAAAATGAACTTCATTCAAATGACGGTATTGAAATATAAATTGCCTGGTTTAAACATCTCTAAAATGTGATACATTCCTAGGTAATATTTTTAAAATTATCATAATACTACAATAATTTATTATATTTGAAAACTTCATCGAAAACAACTGACATTCATTCAAATGACGTCATAGAAAAAATAATACGCCTGGCTCTCTCTATAAAGGCAGCATTTCATTCACACATTGTCCCAATCATTTTATTCATCACAGTAATAAAATAACTTATTTTATTTAAAAACTTAAGACCATGGAGCTACAAGTAATTTAAATCTATGCTCAAAACTTCATCATAAAATTGTTTGCTTCTCTGCTTCTTTCATACATAAACATTTTTCCATTCATTTCATTCATCACAATATAATAATAATTAATTTTATTTAAAACTTAAAACCATGGAGGTACAAGTAATTTAAATCTATGCTCAAAACTTCATCATAAAATCGTTTGCTGCACTGTAAAATCAATGATTGTTTCATTCAAATCAGCTATATTGCAGACTCTATGGGCTAAATAATTTTGCGTTAAAGAAATGCAGCAATTCTTATACAACTCATTCAACATCTTTTGCTATTTACATCCTCCATAAGTGAAAAGTAGGCTTCGTTGTAGAAATTATAAAAATTGGATGATCATTTAAACTCAATTATATTGTAATTGCGTTGTTTTTGGATGTAGATGCACGTAATTTGAGCAAAAATAAAGCAGTTTTAGGGCGGATGCAACACTAAATATGAAGTTAAAAGAATTTTCAAAATCACAATTTTGACACAAGATGGATTCATATTTTATTTTAAATTGGGTCACGTGATTTCTTCATGTAATGATCACGTGATCTTTTCATATAAAGGATGTAATTGTTATTTAAATTTTTATTTAAAAAACTATTAAATATACTTTGCTGATTTTTTTTTTATATATTTTATGGGATAATTTGAATATTTCCTTAAACTTTCGAGGAAATTGGTGAATTTTAAATCCGCTTTAAAATGTTTGAATAATTAGGTCCCGTAGGGTTCAATGTATTTCATTTTTTCAACCCGGGTTCAATCCAAAACTAATTGGGTGATGTCATTCATTTATATTCCCATAGGTCTCACAGACTATCTGAACAACATACTAAAATTTCATTTTGATAAAGTCATTTTTACGGCAGTTATCGTGCTAAAGGACAGGCAGACAGATAGACAGACAGAATGAACAAAGTCATAAAACTTTTCAACTATGTTGTAAAGTGTTAACAAGAAAGATCAATCATTCATAAAGCATTGATTATGAAACACTTTCCAACTTCAATGTAATTTTATTTAAACATCTCTAAAATGCGATACATTCCTCGGTAATATTTTTAAAATTATCACAATAATACATTAATGTACTATATTTGAAAACTTAAAACTTCACCGAGAAAAAGGAACTTCATTCAAATGACGGAATTGAAATTTAAATTGCCTGGTTTAAACATCTCTAAAATGCGACACATTCCTCGGTAATATTTTTAAAATTATCTCAATACTACAATAATTTATTATATTTCAAAACTTCATCGAAAACAAATCCACTTGTTCAAAGGAAGCCATCGAATTATAAAGCGGCTGGCTCTTTAAATAAAAGCAGCATTTCATTCATTAACATTTTTCCATTCATTTCATTCATCACAATACTGTAATAATTAATCTTATTTAAAACTTAAAACCATGGAGATACACGTAATTTAACTCTGTGCTCAAAATTTCATCAAAAAATCCGTTGCTTCTCTGTAAAATCAATGCTTGTTTCATTCATATCAGCTATATTGCAGACTCCATGGGCTAAATAATTTTGCGTTAAAGAAATGCAGCAATTCTCATACAACTCTTTCTACGTATTTTGGTGTTTAGCTTTTCCATAAGAAAAAAGTAGGCTTCGTTGTAGAAATAATCAAGGTTGGATGATCATTTAAACTCAAATATATTGCAATTGCTTTGTTTCAAAACATTGATGCACAGAATTTGAGCAAAATAAAGTAGTTTTAGGACGGATACAACACTCAATATGAATTAAAAAGAACTTAAAAAAATCACGATTTTGAAACAAGATGGATGCCATATATCATTTTGAAGTGGGTCATGTGATCGTTTCATACCATGGTCACGTGATCGTTTCATACCATGGTCACGTGATCGTTTCATATAAGAGGTGTAATTATTATTTTAATTTTTATTTAAAAAACTACTGAATATATTTCGCTGAATTTTTTTTATATATTTTATGGAACAATTTGAATATTACCTAAAATTTTCGAAGCAATTTGTGAATTTTAAATCCGCTTAAAAAATGTTTGAAAAATTAGGTCCCATAGGGCTCAATGTATTTCATTTTTTCGACCCGGGTTCAATCCAAAACTAATTGGGTGATAGTATTCATTTATATTCCCATAGGTTCTACAGACCGTCTGAACAACATACTAAAATTTCATTTTGATTAAGTCATTTTTACGGCAGTTATCGTGCTAACGGTCAGACAGACAGACAGACAGACAGACAGAATGAACAAAGTCATAAACACTTTTCAACTTTGTTGTAAAGTGTTAAAAACGGTTTATTTCAGCGTATTCTAAGTTTTTTCTATGAGTGTACCAAATTTCATATTTTTATATGCAATAGCTTTTGCGGTACAAAACAAAGAATCTCGAGAAACGAGAAATTTGTCAAACAGTGGAGGTGGCGGCGTCAGCTACCTTCTCAATACTTTACAACAAAGTTGAAAAGTGTTTATGACTTTGTTCATTCATTCTGTCTGTCTGTCTATCCGTTAGCACGATAACTGCCGTAAAAATAACTTAAATGAAATTTTAGTATGTTGTTCAGACGGTCTGTGGGACCTATGGGAATATAAATGAATAATATCACCCAATTAGTTTTGGATTGAATCCAGGTTGAAAAAATGAAATAGATTGAACCCTATGGGACCTAATGTTTCAAACATTTTTTAAGCGGATTTAAAATTGACAAATTGCTTCGAAAATTTTAGGTAATATTCAAATTATCCCATAAAATATATAAAAAAAATTTCAGCAAAATATATTCGGTAGTTTTTTTAAATAAAAATTAAAATAATAATTACACTTCTTATATGAAGCGATCACGTGACCAGAGATCACGTGACCCAATTCAAAATGAAATATGGCATCCATCTTGTCTCAAAATCGAGATTTTTAAAGTTCTTTTTAATTCATATTGAGTGTTGTATCTGTCCTAAAACCTCTTTTTTTGTTTAAATTCTCTGCATCTACGTACTGAAACAACGCAATTACAATATATTTGAGTTTAAATGATCTTCAAATTTGATTATTTCTAAAACGAAGCCTATTTTTCACTTATGTAAAATGTAAACAACAAAATATGTAGAATGAGTTGTATAAGAATTACTGCATTTCTTTAACACAAAATTATTTAGCTCATGGAGTCTGCATAGCTGATATGAATGAAATATTCATTGATTTTACAGAGAGAAGGACGATTTTTTTCAATGAAGTTTTAAGCATAGAGTTTAATTAATTGTTCCTCCATGGTCTTAAGTTTTTAAATAAAATAAATTATTATAGTATTGTGATGAGTGAAATGAATGGGAAAATGTTATGAATGAAATGCTGCTTTTATAGAGAGAGCCAGGCGTGTTATATTTCGATGGCGTCATTTGAATAAATTGCAGTTGTTTTTGATGAAGTTTTCAAATATAATAAATTATTGTAGTATTATGATAATGCTAAAACATTACCGAGGAGCTAGGCAATTTATATTTAATTGACGTCATTTGAATGAAGTTCATTTATTTCGATGAACTTTTAAGTTTTCAAATATAATAAATTAACGTAGTATTGTGATAATTTTTAAAATATTACCGAGGAATGTATCGCATTTTAGAGATGTTTAAATAAAATTGCATTGAAGTTGGAAAGTGTTTCATAATCAATGCTTTATGCATGATTGATCTTTCTTGTTTAATATAGAGAGATTTACATGATTTTTTGAATGCATTTTAAATATACCACTATTGAAATACTTTACTGAAATAGCACTACAAAACTCGAATGTACATTCAATTTTATGTGTATAGTTATTATATAGAAACATTACAACATTTTATTTTAAATGTGTTATAGCTAGATATTTTATTTATTTCACAGATTTTTAACACTTTACAACATAGTTGAAAGTGTTTATGACTTTGTTCATTCTGTCTGTCTGTCCGTTAGTACGATAACTGCCGTAAAAATGGCTTTATCAAAATGAAATTTTAGTATGTTTTTCAGACGGTCTGTGGGACCTATGGGAATATAAATGAATAATATCACCCAATTAGTTTTTTATTGAACCCGGGTTGGGAAAATGAAATACATTGAATCCTATGGGACCTAATTTTTCAAACATTTTTTAAGAAAATTTAAAATTCACAAATTGCTTCGAAAAAATTTTGGAAAATATTCAAATTATCTCATAAAATATATAAAAAAAAATTCAGTAAAATATGTTAGGTAGCTTTTTAAATAAAAATTATTTAATATAGGGAGAAAAACAAATTCAATTAAATTCTGACTCTCGTTATATTCTCCAGAAAGAAAAGAGAGATATATTATATAATAAATATCTTTCCAAGAGTTTAATTATTTTACATTTTTACACATGAGAAAGGTTTCACGTTTTAAAATAAATATGGTAGATAACAATGTTTCAAATTTTTAAATAGAAAAAATTATTATAGTATTGTGATGAGTGAAACGATTAGAAAAATGTTTATGAACGAAATGCTGCTTTTATAGAGGCGATTTATATTTCGATGACGTCATTTGAATAAAGTTCATTTGTTTTCGATGAAGTTTTCAAATACAATAGATTATTGTAGTGTTATGATAATTTTAAAAATATTACCCAGGAATATATTGCATTTTAGAGATGTTTAAACCAGGCAATTTATATTTCGATGACGTCTTTTGAATAAAGTTCATTTGTTTTCGATGAAGTTTTCGAATATAATAAATTATTGTAGTGTTATGATAATTTTAAAAATATTACCGAGGAATGTATTGCATTTTAGAGATGTTTGTATAAAATTTCATTGAAGTTGGAAAGTGTTTCATAATCAAGGCTTTATGCATGATTGATCTTTCTCGTTCATTTTGCTGCTACAAATTATATATTGCGAGCAAGCACTAAAATTTAATACCCAATGCATAATAAAATGAATGAGTTCCAGTATATTGCTTTCCTTATATATATAATGTATAAGGAATGTATTGTGGCGGGGTCGAAAATTCGAATTCGAGTTTTCGACGGGAGAGCGCGTTTCAAGCATCCCTGATCACGAATCAAACATTTTTGAGGTGATGTATGTGTGTGTGTGTGTGTGTGTGTGTGTGTGTGTGTGTCTGTCAGTAAGTCTGTAGAGACGATATCTCACGAACAAATGAAGCGATTTGAATGAAATTCGGTACAAAAATTACAATCTGTGAATACTGGAAGCCTATTGTTTTTAAACGCAATAGAATGCTCATAACCCCCCCCCCCCCCAAATTTTCGAGTGAAATTTTGAAAAAATCATCAAAAAATCAAAACCTTTGTTAAAGTTACGGAAATAGACATTCCTTTTGTAATCTTTTCTTAGAAAACGATTGACATAAACTTTAGAAAATTAGAATGAACCGTTCTCGAGATATTGTACATTTTTCAAATAAATGCATCAAAAAATCCCATAAATTAAAAGAAAAATATTATCTGTTGAGAAACATATTCATTTTTCATATGTAATATCATGCGATAAATTTGGTGACATCATTCTCGTGGATCTAGCTCGTTCTATTCATGAGAAAATATACTTTGAGTAATACATTTGTATTTGAACGCCAATAGTCATTTACCTGCTATAAGAATCACTTATTTCTCCGTCCATAACGCTTGGCGAGATTTTGGCGACAAATCTGGCGGAATGTCGCGAACTTGGCGCCTTTTTTAAATATTGCCAAATGAACGAAAATCTTGCCAAATGGATAAAAATGACGCTACATCAATGAAAATAACGACTGATTGACGAAAATTCAATATCTTTGAAAGAACTTAACTATCGACTATAAGAATAACCTATTTTGTTTTTATTGTAAAAGTAGTAAATTCATTGCATTGTATAAGGAAAGTCATGTGCTGCCCACATCAGATTTTATTCATAGTATAATTAACCTTGTTGATTCCAAATGAAATCTTATGCACACATATCTGTATTGCATGAGAAACCAGGGAAGTTAACTGAACTAATTCTTTCATTCAGGGCGTCCTAAAATATATATTGGCATCAAAATTTCGAAATTAAAAATTTTCTTCAAAACAATACCTTCTCTATACTATATACGTATGAAAAAGTAAAAATCTGATGTGGGCAGCACATGACTTTTCCTGCAGACTTATATTAACGTTCTCTTTATTTTAATTAAATTTATTTCACTTTTAATTCAATTTTCGTTCTCATTCGGTAACCGGACTTATTTTCAAAGGTGGCGTAGCAAAAATACGAAAAACTAAAATATCTCGAGAACGGCTAGACCTAGTGTAATGGGGTTGGTCTTATTCTTTTCGTCGTTAAAAAATACGTATTAAACGAGCATTTATTGGATATACTTGAGTGTACCCAGTTTTTTATTTTAGATTTTAGCAATTTTTGCGGGCCATTTTGCAAAAAAAGGCAGGTTATTTTTTTCTGAATCGTACCAAAATCTAATCAGCACCAGGGTGATCTATACGTGACTCATCTACCGAATTTTGTGAAATTCGGTCCATTAGTTCTTCAGCTACAGTGGATACAAGCTTTTGCGGGCCATTTCACAAGAAAGGCGGGTTCTTTTATTCCGAATCGTACCCAAAACTAATCTGTACCAGCCCCGCCCACAAGTGACTTACCTACAAAATTTTGTGAAATACGGTCCATTAGTATTTTAGTTACAGTGGATACAAAATCTGCACAGACAGACAGACAGACACACAGACAGACAGACACACAGACAGACAGACACACAGACAGACACACAGACACACACACAGACGTCACGCTAAAAATGGTTTTTTCGTATTCTAGAGGTCTCGAAACGTGTAGATCCGTCGAAAACTCGAGTTGTGATTTTCGGTATGATTCCAATACTTTCCCTATACATTACCATGTATTGCAGGGAAAGTGAAAATAGTCAAAGTGTGCTCAGGATGTTCTAAAGCATATATTAGCATCAAAATCTCGAAATCGAAAATTTTCGTGAAAACACTAATTTCTCTATACTATATTCTATAGTATGAGAAACTGAAAGCAGTCGAAAAGTGTTCAGGAGATCCTAAACCATATATTGGTATTAAACCTCGAAATTGAAAATTTTTGTGAAAACAATACTTCTCTATACTATATCATACAGTAGTCTATATTATATTCTACTACTCTATACTATATAATATGAGAAAATAAAAACAGTCTAAACGTATTTAGGCGATCCTAAAACATATATTGGTATTAAACCTCAAAATCGAAAATTTTTGTGAAAATAGTACTTCTGTATACTATACGTATAGTACTGTATATATACTCTATATTCTATAGTACTTTATGATATTCTATAGTATGAGAAAATAAAAACAGTCAAAACGTGTTCAGGACGTCCTAAAGCATATATTGGCTTCAAAATCGAAATATTTCGTGAAATTAATACTTCCCCTATACTGTATTCTATAATATGAAAAAGTAATAAATGAGTTTCAGTATATATTCATAGTAAAATTAACCTCCTTGATTTTATGGCTGTATTACGTGGGATGCCTGGGCACTGAGCTAATATTTATATTCCTACTATACAAATATAGAGAGTATTCACTGACGTCACGTTGCTCCTAGCAACGAGTGAGCAGTTTCATGCCGGCGAACAAGCAAACGCAATAGCTGCATTGGCTACTATGGGAAATATTTACAATTTATATTGCTTATCACCTAATGAGAGAAAATTGCAAAGAAATGCTTATATTTTGCATTGCTGAGGACCTTTTTGTTATAGATCGCAAACTTTGTACTAAAAGCATTGATGTTTATGGCCGAAAATTAGTTAAGAACTTTGGCATGGCTAGTGTGACTGCAAAACTTTATTTTGATCTATAGCACAAATGGAAAGTTTAAGTTATTTTGTTTTTAAGAAATGTATATTTACAAGTGAGGGCCTAATTTTTCAATGCTATATCTATTTTTGATAGCATGTGCTAAGAATCTAGCCAAATAACACAGCATATGGTATCAAATAGTATAAAATTTAAGAACACAAATCAGTTCAAACATATCTATTTCATTACGGCTAATTGTAACAGAAGAAATGCGTTCATGTATTTCTTTTCGGTAAATAGATACTCTCTAAAAAGAATATGGAATTGCTGTATTTTATACATTTGGTGAAGTACTAATAGCACTTCGCTAAAAGTATGCATCGATATTATTACCGTATTACTTTTTCCATGAAAATTAAAAGGATTATGTTACAAAATAAATAAATTTAAAATGCTAATATAATGCTTTACTCACCTTTAATAAAGTGTAAACTACAGACACGGTTTTTACTTTCGCTGCAATACATGGTAATGTATAGGGAAAGTATTGGAATCATACCGAAAATCACAACTCGAGTTTTCGACGGATCTACACGTTTCGAGACCTCTAGAATACGAAAAAACCATTTTTAGCGTGACGTCTGTGTGTCTGTCTGTGCAGATTTTGTATCCACTGTAACTAAAAAACTAATGGACCGAATTTCACAAAATTTGGTAGGTAAGTCACTTGTAGGCGAGTCTGGTGCTGATTAGTTTTGAGTAAGATTCGGGAAAAAAGAACTCGCCTATTTTTGCGAAATAGTCCGCAAAAGCTTGTATCCACTCTAACTGAAAAACTAATGGACCGCATTTCACAAAATTCGGTAGATGAGTCATTTCTGGGTTACTCTGGTGCTGATTAGATTTTGGTACAATTCGGAAAAAATAACCTGCCTTTTTTTGCAGAATGGCCCGCAAAAATCGTCAAAATCTAAACTAAAGAACTACGTATGCTTAAATATATGCATTAAATGCTTGTTTAATACGTAATTTTTAGCGAAGAAAAGAATAAGACCAACCCCATTACATTAGGACTAGCCGTTCTCGAGATATTTTAGTTTTTCGTATTTTCTCTGCGACATCTTTGAAAATAAGTCCGGTTACCGAATGAGAACGAAAATTGAATTAAAAGTGAAATAAATGTAATTAAAATAAAGGGAACGTGGATATAAGTCTGCAGGGAAAGTCATGTGCTGCCCACATCAGATTTTTATTTTCTCATCTATTAAGTCCAATCGATGGACGCGAGACAACCATTCACGCCTTCGTTTTATAGTCAATTCTTCAATTTTGCTCCCTTTACTGCTCACAATTCTTGGAAATCGGTGAAGTGATATACCAGGATCTCGGCCTGTGCGTTTACGCGCACCCAAAAATTGCACACATAACCTTAATTATTTTGTCTATTACGCTTACACGACTGTATACACCTATGCTACTGGCGAACAAGCGTGGTCGACAGTAAACCACGTGCTTAGTTCGTGACGTCACATGAATACTCTCTATATGTAGCTGCCAGTGTTTCTTTCACGCATACATCCGGGGGGGGGGGGGGAGACGAAGCCTCTAATTATTCGCCCTCCGGAGACATTTTATATTAACTTAGTTTCTATTTACGTGACAGCATTTAAATACATTTAATATGGAAATATAGAAAATATGGAAAATAGAAAACCTGCTCCCCCCCCCCCTGAAATTGTATTCGTTCTCCCCGGCCATAAAGTCCTGAAAGACTGCCTGGTAGCTGCATACAGAGGGAAGACCCCAGGGTGCCAGAACCCGGTATAGAATTTTCTTTTTAGATATCTATTTAATTGAGTAACACTACTTCCACCTATATTTTGTAGAGAAAAAGTAGAAACAAAACTATTAAATAATACACATAAAATGCAACAATTCACGCTTTAACCAAACGTCATAAGCTGAATAGCTAATAACGTTGTTGTTGTTGAGACCTAGACCTTCCGACCTAATAGAAAGGTGTAGAAAGTATATATGTTTGGACGGTCGGGAAGTGACACCCAATATAGACCGGAACCCAGTGGGGGAGGCATCCACAGGGACCGTACCCTCCTTCTCCTACCACCAACTTCTCGGAAGGACTTACGAACCCCCATGTTTAACGTGATCGTACTCTGCGTGAACACGAAGGCAGTTTTGGCAGTGGCGGGAATCGAACCCGGGCCTACTGAGTGCAACTATTTCTGGCAAACAAATTGTCCTATGCCAATCAGTAATCACAGGCCTACGATCGTCTAAAGCAACGGTTGCAACATGGTCGGATTTACCAAAAAATGAAGCAATCATTTTCTTTGAAACACTTCATGCACGAACAACTTTTGTAGGATTTGGTTAATTTTGAAACACCCAAACAGTAAATTGTTGTCTTGTTTCGAAATTATTACTTATTACAAAATACGAATTACTACAAAAAGTATATCTTCTGTCGTGAATGAAACGAACTAGTTCCGCAAGCATGATGTTAACGGATTTTTTTGCAGTGCATACGGGAAATGAACATTCTTCACGTGTTGTAATGTAACTGTCGTTCAATTTTCATATGAAATATTATGCGACAAATGTGTTAACATTATTCTCGTGGATCCGGTTCGATCCATTCACGAGAATAGATACCTTTTGGTAGTAATTTTGCATTATATCTCTGTATTTTAAAGCTAAAGGAATTTTGTTAATATATTTAAAAAAAAAAACGTGCAATGGTCTCGAGAAAGGTTTATGCCAGCGTTTTGAAATTTATGTCATTCGTTTTCTATTTTCTAATGAAGACTTGTGTATAGAATATATATATATATAATTATTTATTTAACATTATTGAAGATAGTCATTTTAAGAAAATTTTTTCAAAAATACATTCGAACACGTTTGTCTTTCGAACATTTGATCGCATTTAAAATCAATAGGAATCTAGTATTAATCGATTGTAACAATTGTACCAAATTACTTGAGAAACGCTCCATTCGTGAGATAACGCATCCAAAGAATCACACACACACACATACATACTCACATACACGCAACAACCACTTCAAAAACGTTCTGTTCGAGTTCAGAGATGATTAAATTGTGTTCTGTCGAATATTCAAATTCGAATTTTCAACTCCGTCACAATACTTTCCCTGGGGGCGCGGTAGCCCATTGGTTAGCGCGCTGGAGTTGCACTCGGTAGGCCCGGATTCGATTCCAGCCATTGCCAAAACTGCCGCCGTGTTCACGCGGAGTACGATCACGTTAAACATGTGGGTCCGTAAATCCTTCCGAGAGGTTGGTGGTAGGGGAAGGAGGGTACGGTCCCTGTGGATTCCTCCCCCACTGGGTTCCGGTCCAAATTGGGTGGCACTTCCCAGCCGTCCAAACAGTTACCTTACACCTTTCTGGTAGGTCGGACGGTCTGGGTCTCAATAACAACAATACTTTCCCTACACATTACATTATGTATGTAGGGAAAGTAAAAAGCGAACATCAATGTTTTTTTCGATGTCTTACACCTATTTTGAATGCTTTTCAAAACCAAATGTCTCTCTTGAAAAATCACGTGTTTTTCAGCTTTCTTGAAATAACACCTTTAAGAACCTAAAATGTAAGGTCAGAATAGAGTTCTTCGTCAGAAGGTTCTTCGTAAGGTCAGAATAGAGTGAATTGAGTATATAAAATCCAAAAATGAAACATTTAAAAATTCCATAAAGAATGCAAAGAAATGAAAGTATCAGTAATTGGCCGGGGGGAGTTGTAACCCCCATTCTCCGGTTTAGCTTCATGCTATGGCAACACTTGAAGCCGATATTTATCAAAAGATGGCTCCAATACGAACAACACCTCTACTTTATTTATGGCTACCCTGGGCTACTACTACATTCGCCTTGCGGGACACCTGATACTTGTAAATATAGTTATTAAATAAATCATCAGCCTATTGAAACACGAAAATACAAAAACCATAGGAAAGAAAGATGGATATTATTTGCATCATAATGTATATTTCTTAAACGTAAGACTACTGAAACAAGTCACTCGCACTATCACCTCATCTCATTCTCAACTTTACGCCATTACTTCAAATCACTCAGACTATTATACAAATGTTCAATAAATATATACCTAAAATCTCCAAAAAATACTTTTTATTTTACTTATATATTTACTGAACATTTGTATAATAGCCTGAGTGATTTTAAATAATGGCGTAAAGTTGAGAATGAGATGAGGTGATAGTGCAAGTGAATTGTTTCAGTAGTCTTACGTTTAAGAAATAGACATTATGATGCAAGAAATTTTCATCTTTTTTTCCTATGGTTTTTGTATTTTTGTGTTTCAATAGGCTGTATGTTGTTGGTATTGGGGCCATCTTTTGATAAATATCGGCTTCAGGTAGTGTTGCCATGGCATGAAGCATGCTAAACCGAAGAGTGGGGGTCACAACTCCCCCCTGCCAGTTATTGATACTTTTCATTTCTTTACATTCTTTATAGAATTTCTAAATATTTCATTTTTGAATTTTATATTGGTAAATTATGTTCTGTGGCAGCATTGTGCCTGGTAGTTCAATTTACATTCGGTATTTTCTGCTTTTATACCTGGTTGAATTTTTAAAAAACTTTTAAACTATATATATATATATATATATATATAAATATAAATTAGTAAATCCAAAGTTAAAATGTATGTAGTAACTCATAATACACTATTCCAAAATTTTTTCTACAAAATACAAAGAAATAAAAGAAATTAAGACATAAAGAGGAAATAATAAAGCGTAATGCAGGTCAAAATAACAACAAAATAAGACAAAGATAATCAGCAAATTTCAAAAATGAGGAATGCAAATAAGAAAACAAAAAAATCAAGCAAAATAGCTTGCACATGGAAGAGATTTAGGCTTCCGATAAGTTCATTTCGAAAAAATTCTCTTCGGGTCCATATATCCCTTCGAAATGAACACAAAAATGCTTGTTTCTGAAACACAAGATAGATTTTATCTATAAACTTGTGTTATATGGACGACAAGCATATAGATTGGAACAATAAAGGAAACATAAATACCTTGAAATACATTTCATTAGAGCAACCATGACAAGCAAAATATGGCTAGACCAATGTTGCCATATGCAGAAATGAAAAGATGTGATTTGCTGTTGCCAAAGAGAGTAATAAAAACTGTACTGCGTAAAAGCAATAAAAAGAGATATTCAACAGTTAAAGCTTCAAGATAAAAAGATGAAAATATAAATTCAAGAGAATGAATAAGTACGGCTAAAATAAGATAATAAGGGGAGAATATGAGAATTTTAGGCTAATCGAAACTTATTAACTATACCATTTACTAAATATGCAGGATATTTATACATTTTACTGGTAATTTTGAGGTTATTAATGTGCAAAGCATGAAATTTTTTATCTGATAATCTATAAATTCTAAAAAGTTGATTAAGTATAATATTTCTAAACAATTGAATCGAGTTGCTGGAATTAAAAGGTAATAATTTATTAGTATTAAATTTAAAAAAATATTTTTTATCATATAAATTAGTAACTATCCCATGAGCAGGTTCTATAATTAGATTTAAATCCAAATAATAAATATTATTACTAATAGAAGTTTCATTAGGTATTAATTCCAAATTATCCGGATAGAAATCTATATCTATGACATAGTTATCAGTAAATACAAGACAAATCAGATCATCTACATATCTGTAAATTTTATAATCTGTTGAAGTAAAGAATTTTTCATATTGATATAGGTATAAATTAGCTAACATACTGCTACTACAGCCACCTTAAGGAACACCTGAGACTTGTAAGTATAATTTATTACCTTGAAAGATATAATTATTGATTTGATTGATTGAATTGATTGATTGAATTTGATTGATTGAATTTACAGATATGTAGATGATCTGATTTGTCTTGTATTTACTGATAACTATGTCATAGATATAGATTTCTATCCGGATAATTTGGAATTAATACCTATTGAAACTTCTATTAGTAATAATATTTATTATTTGGATTTAAATCTAATTATAGAACCTGCTCATGGGATAGTTACTAATTTATATGATAAAAAAGATTTTTTTAAATTTAATATTAATAAATTATTACCTTTTAATTCCTGCAACTCGATTCAATTGTTTAGAAATATTATACTTAATCAACTTTTTAGAATTTATAGATTATCAGATAAAAAATTTCATGCTTTGCACATTAATAACCTCAAAATTACCAGTAAAATGTATAAATATCCTGCATATTTAGTAAATGGTATAGTTAATAAGTTTCGATTAGCCTAAAATTCTCATATTCTCCCCTTATTATCTTATTTTAGCCGTACTTATTCATTCTCTTGAATTTATATTTTCATCTTTTTATCTTGAAGCTTTAACTGTTGAATATCTCTTTTTATTGCTTTTACGCAGTACAGTTTTTATTACTCTCTTTGGCAACAGCAAATCACATCTTTTCATTTCTGCATATGGCAACATTGGTCTAGCCATATTTTGCTTGTCATGGTTGCTCTAATGAAATGTATTTCAAGGTATTTATGTTTCCTTTATTGTTCCAATCTATATGCTTGTCGTCCATATAACACAAGTTTATAGATAAAATCTATCTTGTGTTTCAGAAACAAGCATTTTTGTGTTCATTTCGAAGGGATATATGGACCCGAAGAGAATTTTTTCGAAATGAACTTATCGGAAGCCTAAATCTCTTCCATGTGCAAGCTATTTTGCTTGATTTTTTTGTTTTCTTATTTGCATTCCTCATTTTTGAAATTTGCTGATTATCTTTGTCTTATTTTGTTGTTATTTTGACCTGCATTACGCTTTATTATTTCCTCTTTATGTCTTAATTTCTTTTATTTCTTTGTATTTTGTAGAAAAAATTTTGGAATAGTGTATTATGAGTTACTACATACATTCTAACTTTGGATTTACTAATTTATATTTATATTGAAAACATTTTATTTATTAGCTGCATTTGCGCAATAAATTAAATGTATATTGCATTGTCATTCACACATTCTTATACTACGCTGTTTAGTTTATCTAACTTTTCATTTATGAACTATCCTTATTCCTAATTCCTTTTGTATGCTTCGTATTAAAGAAACATTCTATATATATATATATATATATATATATATATATACTTATTACCACTTAGACATTAGCCTTTCTATTATTGCCCCTCTTGATGGTATATTATCTCTTGTACATGTCTTTTCGTATTACTGTTATTTATTTCTTACAAATGGCAACAGTATATCTTATTCGTTTGTGAATGGCAACACTTTTCACTTCTTTCTGTGTTCCCGTGCTTACTAGGTTAGTGTGTAGCTTTTTCAGTCAGTTTTTTGGTATCCTTTTTTCCTTTTATTTTTCTTATTTATGTATGTCGTCCAAGTAGAAATAGTTTATAGATATATTTTATCTATTTCTTCAGAAACATACATTTTTGTGTTTGCTTCTACAAAAAACTTGGACATTATTACGATTTTTGTAGAAGTGAGCAATTCATGAGTTAGGCTTAGAGCCTTGTCCACGTGTATAGCGTTTGTTCTTGATTTCGTTTGTTATTCTCTTTTCGATTCCATACCTTTGTATTTAGATACTTTTCATTGCCTTGTGGATTCGATATTTATTTTACTTATTTGTTTCTTTATTTTTTTCCATTTGCTTGAAGATTTGTTGATTTATATTTTTATTTCGTAAGCCTGTTAGATAGTTGAATTTTCGTGTTACAGCTCTCACTTTTCTTTCATTGGATCTTCAAACCATTTTTTCTTATATATATACTCGGTTTCGAAATGCTACTTCCGGTTTGATTTAGCAGCTGAAAATATGTTTTAAAATGGATATAACTTTATTTTTAACTGGAAGTATACCCGCTCTTTGTACGGAATAAACAAAGAAGATTAAAATTCACAATCATGTGCAAATTTCTATAGTATTCTAAATGACATTGTTATTCAAAACATTCTATTAAAATATTTAAATTAATGCTCCTGAAATGAAGTTTAAGAATATCTGTTCTCTATAAAATGATCTTCATAGGCAGATCTGAAGAGTAAAACATCCTGATCCCGTTTGTAAACAAATATACGGAAAATATGAAATTGAAACAATATATACCAAAATAAAAGAGCTAAAATTGTATGAGGCGATATACTCGTACTACTTATAGTCTCGTGGATTAGAAGATATACCCGTACTACAATAAACGGATTTGAAAAATATTTCAGCAAAATAAAACAGATGACATAAAAATTTGAAAATATCAATAATCCCCGTAATCTTTAAACCCAAAGACTGTAATGGATATAATCCATGAAAAATGCAATTCCGATAAAATTTATATCGTTCTGGCTGCCTGATTGTGGGTTTGAGTTCCATCTGCGGCCATGGATGTTCTGTTGTTGGGCGCAGTGTGTTCCGCCCCCGCTGGTGCGCGGGGGAAACGTTATGTAGCGGTTAAATGGTTCACAATGCTGGCCGATGTGCCTGTATCAAGTGCCTGACCATTTTTTAAAAAATAGAAAAAAATTCCATAAAGTGATCGAAAGTGATATTTTGAACGTATACAGACACCTTAAAGCAATTTTTTTTTTCAAATTTTAGTTCCCTGCAGATTATGGATCTATGTTTTTTTTCTAAACTTAGTTTAATAAAATATGGTAAACTTAGTTTGACATAAATCGAATTAAACTGAATTACATCTCAGCGGATTTCGTGAGGCCTCAAGGTATCTGTGTTTGTGTGACTAGACAATAAATAATAATATAAGGAAAATAAAAAATCAATGCATATGAATGTTCGGAATTTTGCAACATTCTTTATATCGGTGTGGGTTATAAAAATCATGTCGTAAATATATAACTAATGCGGATAGAAGGTTGAAATCTTGCAAGGATTTTTGTAATTGTGTGAACTATAAAACCGATAATAAGATAATATTTAGTAAATAAAAAAAAAACCTGTGAATGAAAGGTTGAAATTTCGCATAGTTCTTTATATTTGTGCAGGTTATAAACCGAATATAGTAAATAAAAACTAATGCGAATAAAAATTTGAATTTTTGTATTTTATACATGCAAAATATGTGCAACGTTTCTTAGTATATACTTTATGCGAAATAAAATCAACAGACTCATCGAAATTCATAATTTTTGTGCTTTAAGAGATATAAAATTAAAACAATATTTCAGTTTAATGAAATTCACAAATAAAAGTTATTCGCTAAATTGAGTGAAATCTTTACATTATGGGAGGATGTATTTAAAGTTATTATTTTTTTTTTTTCAAATGGCTAATTTCGTCAAAAAAGAGTTCTTTCAAAAGAAGTCTTTGTAGGTAGAGGTGCACACAAAGTTTGATTAAATTGTGACATCAGCTCACGGAAAGGTTTCTGTCCATGACTTCTGTACTATAAGGAAAGTGATTTGTTGATCATACCCATAGGAGTCGCTAGGATTTAGGAAGGGGAAGGGGATGATCGAATGGGGAGAACTGCAGTTCTGGACTTTGTTTCCTAACATAGACCCTATGGACAACGAATGTAATTGTTCAGCCAATAGGGTCAGGCTCATATTATGGCATAGTCATGAGGACATTTGTTCAGGGCCTTAAAATATCCACAAAGTTAAATTTATTAACATTGTATCTTTTTACGATGAATTTGACCATTTTAAACAAAATTATTAGTGGAGATATAATAGTTTGCTTTTACAAATGTACAGCCAATCACAGCAGCCAAATAAGAGATTCCAAGCAATCAGTATTTTATCGTTACGTTCCATTACACTTGCAATCTACCGGGCGTTGATTTCAAGGGATTTGAAAGATTGCAAGGGATCTGATGGGATTTGAAAAATTGCAAAGGATCTGCAGGGATTTGAAAGATTGCAAGGGATCTGATGGGATTTGAAAGATTGCAAGGGATCTGCAGGGATTTGAAAGATTGCAAGGGATCTGATGGGATTTGAAAGATTGCAAGGGATCTGCAGGGATTTGAAAGATTGCAAGGGATCTGATGGGATTTGAAAGATTGCAAGGGATCTGCAGGGATTTGAAAGATTGCAAGGGATCTCATGGGATTTGAAAGATTGCAAGGGATCTGCAGGGATTTGAAAGATTGCAAGGGATCTGATGGGATTTGAAAGATTGCAAGGGATCTGCAGGGATTTGAAAGATTGCAAGGGATCTGAAGGGATTTGAAAGATTGTAAGAGATTTGAAGTGCCCTTAAATCAGTAGCAACTGGGTGTTTTATTTTTCTACTATATTACAAAATATTCATGATATATTTTTTAGAACAGTAAAAATATAAAAATAGTTGTTTTTAAGAGTTTTGTTCTAATTGCCTTGTTTTAGCTACTTCGAGAGTAACTGGTAAGCAGTATGCAGATTTGACGTAAATTACTACTCAATAAAGAGAATTAGAAATTACAAGAGAATCAGTGAAAGACCCCCCTAAGGTTTGTGTATAAAAATTATATCTAAAAGTACCCAACTTTCTATTATATGAGGTACCATCCAAAATTTCCCGGATTGGCGCTGTATAACCGAAACATTAAATGTTTTCAAAGTGCACCGATAGATGGCAGTGGATACTTGTTTTGTGAGCTAGTGTGTGAAATTTCATTGTGAATGAAGCAGTTCTCGCTAGTACAGATGCCATTTTGTTTGAAGTTGTTTACACTGCATTGCGATTTGTATGATGGATGCAAAAAAAAAAAAAACAGCTTGTTTGCATTAAATTTTGTGCGAATCTTGCTAAAAGTGCAACATAAACTATGGAAATGATTCAAAAAGTGTTTGGTGAACAATAACTGAGTTGAACCCAAATTTTCGAATGGCATAAGCATTTTAAAGCCAGTTGAATGTCAGTTGATGATGACAAACACAAAAAGACCTTTGACGAGTATAACACCGGAAAACATCAACAAAATTCAACAGTTTATTCAAGAAGATCGACGTCAGACCATTCCAGATCTCTGTGATAAAGTTAGAATTGTATATGAAACATGTTAGCGAATTCTCACTGAAGAATTGGGAATGTATCACATCGCCGCCAAATTCGTTCCCAGGCTGTTGACAACGCATCAAAAGCAACACTGAATTGATGTTTGCACAGAGCTTCGGCAGCTCGTTTTGGATAATGAAACCTTCATGTCCAGAGTAATTACTGGCAATGACAGTTGGATTTATGAGTATGATCCCAAAGCTAAGCAACAATCTTCACAATGGAAAAGCCCAAGTTCACCAAGGCCAAAAAAATGCAGACAAGTAAAAAGCAATGTGAAGAGCATGTTGATTGTGTTTTTTGACATTAAGGGAATTGTTCATAAAGAATTCATGCCAGTGGGTCACACTGTCAATTCACAGTTCTACTGTGATGCCTTCGTGAAGATGTCAGAAGGAAACGGCCGGAATTGTGGCAAGCAAAACACTGGGTTCTTCATCACAATAATGCATCCACCCACCATTCATTCAACACACAACAGTTTTTGACCAAGAATTCGATGACCATCATCCCCCACCCACCTTACTCATCAGACTTAGCCCCCTGCGACTTCTTTTTATTCTCAAAAATGAAATTTAAACTAAAAGGTTGACATTTTGATACCATTGAAGAAATTCAAACAGAATCGTAGGCTTGATATGCTTACCGAAAAAGACTTCCAGAAAGTCTTCAATGGCAAAAGCACTGGGCCCAATTTATAGCTACAGGAGGAAGCTATTTTGAAGGTGACAGTGAACATTAACTGATCTGGTTAGTTTTCAAATTTTCACAGCGCGGAAATTTTGGATTGCACCTCGTACAAGATTGTACTGTTTTAGTGATGGAAGTTTTCAACATTTGTAAATAAAACTTTGTAGTTTTTGTCCAAAAGTCTAATGAAATAAAACCTTTTAATAAGGATGTATCAGAATTTGTAGTGGCAAATTTATTAGGAATTTAATGAAGAACAAGCTTATGAGGGTGGTGGGCATAGTCTCTAGGTTTTCGGATTTTTTTTCCCGTAAAAACTTCTTGCAGTAGTTTGCAGTTACAAAATATCATCCCACTTTTTATACAGCATATGGCATATTCACTTTTCAATATCTTTTCTCACTTACATACAGGGTGTCCAGTGCTATCGGTGCCCAATGGCTATTTCCTCAACCGTTAGTCATAGAGATACACTTCCAATTGCAAAAATGTTTTAAATTTTAAAATATATTATCTTACAGTTTAAATCAATAAATGCATTTCTGAAAGAAATACGAAATATAAATTTTTATACAGTCCCCCGGACCTACCAATTATATTTAGGAAAATTATCCTCATACAATTTTATGCAAAAAAAAAAAAAAATCATCCTTTTACGACAAAAATTGACCGACTTATAGCTGTTTAAAATGAAGCACTTTTTGTGCCGAGAAATAGTCAATACAGTCTCTGATTGATTGGTTGCCTGGAGAAATGGTCAGTACGGTCCCTGATTGGTTGGTTGCTTGAAACGGGAAATTTTTATGTGTGGAAAAGTGACTTAAGTGATAAATAATGCTTCATAACTCTGTGAATTTTGGTCATAAAAGGAAGATTTTTTTTTTATTTTGCATGAAATTGTATGAAGGTGATTTTCCTAAATATAATTGGTAGGACCTGGTGATCGTATAAAAATTTATATTTTGTATTTCTTTCAGAAATGTATTTATTGATTTAAACTGTTTCTAAGATAATAAATTTTAAAATTTAAAACATTTTTGCAATTGAAAGTATATCTCTGTGACTAACGGTTGAGGAAATAGCCATTGGGTACCAATAGCACTGGACACTCTGTATATATAAGCTTAAAATACTTTCCAGATCTAACCGAATGAGGATGTTAACTAGGTTATACTTTTGAGGCCCCTGTTTCAGAAATGTTATGTTGACTTTTGAGGAAACAGAAATAATCTGCTTTGTTAAAGATAAATTAACCTAATCCTATTTAACACTAGAACGACGGAAGCAGTCATTTTGACCACATAACTACTTTGAGAAACGATTCCTGCAAAATGGCAAATCCCAGCCCATTGAAATTTTGACTTTTCTTATTTTCTTAAAGTAATAATTAAAATAAGAAAAGTCATAAAATTTCAATGGTCTGGGATTAGCCGTTTTGGAGGAATCGTTTCTCAAAGTAGTTATGTGATCAAAATGACCGCTTTAGTCATTCTAGTGTTAAACTAAGAACCTAATAATATTTCAAACTTAATATGTATATACTCTTTATACTATAATTTTAATTGCTCTTAATCAAGAGGTAAATAAATTAAAAAGTAGTGCTACCCTAATATATCTTAATGACTTTTAGTTAACAAGAACTCTGATTTAATCTTATGCTTACTTTAAAAGTAATTAATGCTGAGCAATCAAATTAAAACTAAATATTTGTAATTATTGTTCTCCAGTAAATTGCTCAGATTAATAATGTTATTCTACCTTAAAAAGATGAAAATAAACTCTTAAAATTTTAACTTAAATAATTGTTTGCCTGCATAACAGGACCTTATAATATAAGTTTAAATGTATCTTTTCTGAGTATGTATTGGTCAGAATGGAAATTTCCCCCCTCCCTAAATTTGAAAATTGCTTTGTAAGCGTAATGGATGTAATTATGAGAATATTAACATCTGTAAAAAATCCCTGTACAAGAAAACACCTCAAAATATGTACCATATTTTATTACACCCAGAGTAAGGAGAATTGTTTTGTATTGTATTTGTGTAATGTTTTAAATATTATTATTATGGTATTTGTTGAAAACCAATCGTAAATGTAATATTTATGCACAAAATTTCTATTTTTACTTCTCTTAGAAAGGTTTTTAGGTTTTTATAAATTTTTTAAAAGTTCTTTTTTATAAGTTCCCATTTTCTTCAACATGGCGGCCCTAGCATTGCGATCTGTTGAAGCATTTTGTATATTAATTTAATTTAATTTAAAATTTCTTTCAAATAATCTGATTTAATAATAATATTTCTTCATATGATCGTATAATTTTAATAAAGTTTCTTTATTCTTTGGATCCTATAGTTTTAGTAAAGATATGTTGGTTCTATTACTAACTGTTTGGCTTGGGCTCATTACTTCAATGTTTATCTTTTATAATACATACTAACAACTTATTAAATTTCAGAATTCCACTTACGTTTAAGTACCTAAATTAATATTAGCACAGCCAAGACAAAAGAATCACAACAAAATTTCTGCTAACTAAACTTTTATTATTAAACAGACATTTAAAACTTAAGAGTTTCAGAAACAGTTAACTTTAAACATTTAAACAAACATTTAAACTTTAGAACCTTAAAACATCTCCCCAAATCATTGGAACTCAAATAAATTTTAAAGTAGAACAATTACTTTTAGTACCTTGCAATAATTCAAAATTCAATTAAACCCAGGTTCAGATTCCACTCTGGTCTGAAGACCAGAGCTTGGTCTGCCTGGAAAGCTGCCCACCAAACTAAACTCAAAAATAAAAAAAAAACAAATAGTAAGTATAAAATTACAAGCATTCATGTTCAAAAATAATAAATTCAAAGTTTGAAAAATAAAAGTTGTATGAGTTCAAAATAAATTAAAAAAATATATAAAAATTAAAAATGCTTCTCAAATTTTATAGCAAAACTTTACTATGGTAAAGTTATCATTTGGGACAGTGATGGTTTTCAGGTAGGTCCAAATATAGATGGCAGCACCATACATTAGGAGCGAGTCCCATGAAAACCGAAAAATCTGTAGATGTGTAGGCTGATGAATAAAAAAGCTAAGATAATGATGTGTGAAACACTAAAAATTTGAAGAGATCACTGCAGGAGCACAACTGGGACGCTTGTAGTGAGGTATAAGTGAACTTGCAAGGAACTACGGTATGGCACTATTATTTAACGTCAACATTCTCAAAAGATAGCAGCACCATGCTTTCTGCAGAACACTTTAGATCAATTAATATTGGCTGCATATTTTCCTGTGGTGTGTGATCCAGAGGCTGCAGACTTTTACCTTTGAACAGCACTAGTCTTGAAACTGACCATTAGTTGCCCAGTATGATAAAGCTTATGAAAAAGAACATATTTTGAGTGCGGCCCGTCATCACCACTTCAACTGAAGGAACGGGACAGGTATTTGATATGTAACCACGTCCGACTTGAATGAATATAGGCACATGAAGTACCTGACACAGAGGGCTCAATAACTTAAAGATCCTCAGCATTGGCAATACCAAATTAAAAGATTTTTCTGGTGACCGCGAGTCACAAGTGCCCTAGTATAAGTCTCTGATCGTGGCACTCAAAAATCTTCTACACCAAACTGAAGTTTGGAATAGAATGCCTCACCAAACAAGATTTTCGGTTCCCAAGAGCTGCCAATTTTGGCAAGTGAAAACTGCAGATGTGTGGGCTGATGAATAAAAAAGAATAATGTGTGAAACACTAAAAATTTGAAGAGATCACCGCAGGAGCATAACTGGGACACTTGTAGTGAGGTATAAGTGAGCTTGCAAGGAACGATGCTCTGACGCTATTATTTAATGTCAAATTTCTCAAAAGATAGCAGCACTGCGCTTTCTGAAGAAGAATTTAGATCAATTAATAGTGGTTGCATAATTTCCTGTGGTGTGTAACCCAGAGGCTGCAGACTTTCACCTTTGAACAGCACTAGTTTTGAAACTGACCATTAGTTGCCCAGTATGATAAAGCTTATGAAAAAGAACATACTTTGAGTGTGGCTCGTTGTCACCACTTCAACTGAAGGAACAGGGCAGATATTTGATATGTAACTACGTCTGGCTTGAATGAATATAGGCACATGAAGTACCTGACACAGAGGGCTCAATAACTTAAAGATCCTCAGCATTGCCAACACCAAATTAAAACATTTTTCCGATGATTGCGGGTTACAAGCGCCCTAGCATGAGCCCCGGACCGTGGCACTCAAAAATCTTCCACACCAAACTAAAGTTTGGAATAGAATGCCTCGTCAACGAGATTTTTGTTTCCCAAGAGCCGCCAATCTTGGTAAGTGAAAACTTGCACATCACATAAAGTGCCTATGCATACTCCATGAATACAAATAGAATGCTTCACCAAAAACACGTGGCATTGACTCAAAATTTAGCGACCCTGAACCTACGTTATGACTCATCAGAGGAATGTCATGAGGCACCCAAAAACATTTGGTTTTATACTTATGAACAACGAAAGAGGCTTTTTATTCTTAAAAAGACATACTTTTTCGGTGGTCCTATGAATAAAGTTTCCAACCGAAAGGGAAAGAGTGAGGCCACAAAGGAAAACGTACAGTGGATACTGGTAAATTAGTAAAGAATTGGAGGGATATATTTATCGTTAGCAAATACATTTACGATAAATTTGAATATTGGGATGATAGAAAGGGATAGGAAATTATCATTAATAAGATATAAATTGCCGAAATACGCAATAACAAGGAATTTGTTGGAAAAATACTTCGAAAACTTTCTATCAAACTTTTCCGGGATGTTAAATTTAAGACATCGTTGTTTTTGCAGAGTGGCATATGCACTGGAGTGAAGTAGTCACGCAACAAATTGAGTAACGAAAACTATTTTATTGCTTATAAACAAAAGACATTAAGCAAATAATGAGAGCCTGCATCTTTGACTGCTATACAGCTCATGAAAATTGTTTACATCAAAACACATTGCTCATAAACAGAGCGTAGCCACAATCTGCTATTTTCCACCACACATCATTTAAGAAACAAGACTCGAGACGAATAGACTCGACTTAGCTACATCTTAGTTTGCTCAAACCAGCTGATTAGACATTCCCAAAGATGGGTTTTTATATACGACTAATTTCCTGATGCTTTCACAATATGCTAATTTTCCGGTAATGAGGAAAATCAGCATATTCCAGTTCAGCCACTGTACAATCTGCAAGATCTCAATTGAAAACGGATCTGCCTTAAAGCAAATGACCCAGACCTAAAAACAGTTAACTGTAAACATATTAAACTTTAACCTTTAACCGTATCTGAATAAAGATACATGATTTGTTTACATAATTTTGTCTAACATTCGGCCCCCTCCTGCAGATTATGTCGTTAAAAGACACAGAAAAATATTCAACTTTAAAAGTTTCTATAAATGCAATTAGATTGCAAAAGATTTTATATCATGCTAAATTTTTAGTGTACAAACATAGTTTATAGACAATGTGGAATATGATGTACAGTATGCGACCTTTTATGTGGCGTCCCTATGTCCGGACACTCCCAAAACTGGAATTTGGCAAAATAATGCCAAATTCTGCATCAACAAGAGATTATTTGCCAAATATTGGGCCAAATAGCGATTTTTTGTTTAAAATCAAGCCAAATGCTTTTTTGCCTTAATTAGGAATATTAATTTTAAAAATGATGCATTGAAACCTACATTTTTCCAGAGTTTGAAATAGGACGCGTAAACCATGCAGTAATTCGAATTCATGTGCACTCACCGCCACTGATCCTTCTTAAATTTTGAAAACGAACGCGAGGAATTCTCACGAGAGTGAATGACAAACAGGAATGAAAATTTTCCGTGGATCGTGTTTTTCCGTGAAGTTCCACATCTCCATAGCGCAACTCCACTTTTCCGGAAAACATCCGAAGTAGCACCATTTTCGCTGAAAATTTCCTAAGCGGCTGCATCCAAAACGGGCGAGACGCGTCATTCCATTCTTCAGTAATTATGGATAAGGCTCCTGTATATATAGGAGCCTTAGTTATGGACAAGTCGCAGAAAGGCGCTTTTTTAATGGTGCTTTTTTCATTTTTTTTTCTGGGTGTATAGGGCAGAGCACACTAGGCACAAAGGTTTCGATTTTTCCGAATTTATTACATTTTCTTTTCTGCGCTTTGTTCCGGGACTTTGATTTTCGGTAAAAGTATTCCAACTTTTTTGCTAGAAATATTCCGATATCACTAAAGAAATCCTATTTGCTTTGTCTACGTCCATCAAACGCAATGTGCTGCACAGAATTTACACTATTTTGCAAAATTTAATTAACATTTATTGGAATAGATGAAAATAAAAAGTCATCAGTGCATTTGCGAGATGATAGAAAGTAAGTTTAAGTAAGGAATTCCCGAAATTAATGAGAGTTAACTTTTGCCGAAATGTGAAGAAAAATATAGCAGTTATAAAATGTCATTCGAAGCCTTCTGATTGATCTCTTTAAATATTTATCCTAAGTAATAAACTTGACATTTTCTCAGGAAAACCCGATTTTTTTTTTTTCATCTCCGTGGAAATATGCACATCTTCAATATTTTAAAAAACGTTGATAGAATTCCAACATCAAAATCATTTTCAATTAAATCCTATTACAGTACAGGATCTATTATCCGGACTGCTTGGGACTTTAGGCAATCTGGATAAGGGGTTTTTATGTAATTCGGAACACTTTTTCTAAAACTTACTGGAATGGTCTCAAATGTTATAGAAAATTATAATTCATTTTAAAAACATGTATTAAATAAAACTTTTTACAATCCAAATGAAAGGATATACTTGGTTAACTAAAATGCAAATTACATGTAAGTATAGTATCAAATTTAGTGATTAAGAAAATTTTTGAAAGAAAAAAATGTCTGAAAAAGTTTATTATTCAGGATAGTTATCCCTTTCGCGATGAACGGCACGCCCAGGTGCCAGCTGCGAACTTGCATTCAAGGACGAACGGCACGCCCACGGGCCGGAGGAAATTTTACCCTAAAGGAGGACTGGCACGTATTGGTGTTTCTACGTGGAACGTTTTAATTTGAATGTATTTGTCTCCTAGATGGCATTAAATGCCCGTGGAAGCAACTTAAATGTATTTTGTAGATGTTTGACCTTGGCACAAGGAGAATCCAATGAATTATTTCTCCATTTGGAGCGGTGAAACACATGGTTCTGTAAAGTAAACAGAGCACTTCTCGTAGCATCAACAATTTTATAATTGAGTTCCGGGTCTCGTTCTGATTTTGTCTTTTATTGATTTCGTTGTTGAATTAGAGGAATATAAGAGAGTTTTTTTTTTTTGAGTGGGTGGGGGAGGGGGGGGGGTTAAAGGAATGTGCGGCAATGAAATGATTAGGTTATTTATGTTCTCATGGAAAGGAAGGCTGGTATTTCGTTAATATATCCCATCGAAAAGGTCTAAATATGGAATAAAAATATATAAATCGTCAGAATCGGAATGAGGCCATAAATGGAAAATCCTTGTGTATACTGGAAAGGACACGGGATTATCAAGCTCTGATGGTGGGTATGGAGAACGCGTTGTGAAAACATTTCTAAGTGAACTTTTAGGAAAAGGATATACTTTGTATTTGGATAAATTTTTTACCTCTCCTGTACTTGCAAAGTATTTGTTGTCTAAGAATACGCATGTATGTGGTACAGTTTTAAAAAATCGGAAGGACATGCCAAAGAATTATCCATCTGTACCTAAAACATATATACACTAAAATTTTTAATATTTTGATAAAAGAAAATTTGTATAAGTATTTCCTTTCTTCCTGAAAAAAGTAGAATGCTGTGTTGAACGGGTGATTTTTAATGAATTTTTTTCGAGAGTTAGGCTTAGCGCAAAAAAATAGCCGTCTTTTGGACACATTTCGGAAACGAAGCGCTTTGTCCTTTGGGCCATGGTAGTTTCGGAATGCCGCCGTCCCGAAAGGGTTATTAGAAGTTTTTTTTTTTTTTTAACATTTCAACTAAAGTGGACCCTCACCATATTCATCTAATATTTTGGCAGAAGCACCTTTGTTCATATGTTTCATAATATTTTATAGTACTTTTAATAAAATTAAGATGAGAAGGAATGTTCATTTTTAATTGAAATGAGAGATTCAACTATGGGTGCAAATATATCAAATTCTAATTTATGCTCTTCAAATGTATTTCTAATAAGCCTTATAATTCTAAATGCCTGAATAAATAAAAAAAATTAATTTCGTTATCCTAAACATATATCTCATTTTCACCAACAATATGTTTAAAAGATAATATCCAAGCATAAAAAGCACAAAAAATATAAAAATATTAGTGGATGGAAGCAGATTGAAAAAATGGAAAATATTTAAAAATAAAACGAAATATACCTGTTAATTTGGCAACAATTAAAAATGTCGCCGGCGATCGTGTTTAAATAAAAAAAATTCGCGATATTGCTAAACTGTCTTCTATAAATTACTAATTAATAAATGTAACACGTTAAAACC
This sequence comes from Amaurobius ferox, assembly GCA_951213105.1. NCBI lineage: Eukaryota > Metazoa > Arthropoda > Arachnida > Araneae > Amaurobiidae > Amaurobius > Amaurobius ferox. The sequence continues at coordinate 81,614,061 of OX578145.1, read as the reverse complement.
CCATAAATATACTGCAATGGAACTTTTTTGCTAGGGTCAATTTTCGGTCCAAAATAGCCATTTTCATCCAAATAATAGGATTTAATTGACAATGATTTTGATCTTGGAATTCCATCAACGTTTTTTAAAATATTGAAGATGTGTATATTTCCACGGAGATGAAAAAAAAAAGGATTTTGCTGAGAAAATGACAAGTTTATTGCTTAGGTTAAGTATTTAAAGAGATCAATCAGAAGGCCCTGAATGACATTTTATAGCTGCTATACTTTTCTCTGCATTTCGGCAAAAGTTAACTCTCATTAATTTCGGGAATTCCTTACTTAAACGTACTTTCTATCATCTCGTAAATGCGCTGATGACCCTTTTTTTTTATCTTTTCCAATAAATGTTTATTAAATTATGCAAAATAGTGTGAATTCTGCTCAGATTGCACCCTCTCTACATGCACATTGAAGCTGAGGCTCTCATCTGCATGAACAGATTTAAATATCTGAAACACTGGAAGGACTATTCTAAGTATTTATCTTGGAGTGGTCTCAACAGTAATGTTATAAATCATCCTTATTTCTATATGCCATCTGATGGTATACAGGTCCGATATGCATTTGACAAGCCCTATGTAATTCAGGTCCCTTCACGGGATGACTGGAAGAGGACTCCCACCTACAATAAACAAAATTGTATTGTATGGTACACAGATGATGGCACTAACATGTCTTACCCTCTAGGCAGTCATGCTACTGTCTTTCAGGCTGAGGTCTATGCTATTCTAATGTGTTGTAGAATTTGCTATGACAGAAATTATAGGAGCAACCAGATTCTTATCTGTTCTGATAGTCATGCTGCTCTTATGGCCTTAGGAAAGTCTACTATGACGTCTTCCCAGGGGCGGATCCAGAATTTTTTCTGGGGTGGGGCGCAACATAGGAGAATCAATTCACATCTATTCCGTGAAATTTGTGATAGTGTTTGGGCATGTCCTTAAATTAACCCACAAAACATACAAGAAAAGCAACAGGAACATATTCATATATACATACCTACATTTTAATTGTCAATATATCAGCCATTAGTATTTACAAAACAAACTCCATTTTTCGGGGGGGGGTTTGTGGCAAATGGGTTTATCACGGTCTCTACGTCAACGTAAACATGAGGATGCACATTCAACAAGGCGAGTCCTGTTAGCCTGTCTTCGGCCATTCGAGACCTCAACCAAGTTTTAAGTCTTCGCAAAGTAGAAAAACTTCGCTCTGTGTAGCAATTGACACTGGGAGTGTGGCTATGATATTGTACAATTTAAAGAGATATGGGTAGAAGTCACTATCTTCCTTCAATTTGTCCAATATGGTGAGTGGTGAGTCTTCCATCTCATTAAAATCTGGCCTGTGACGAAAGAGTTCCACTTCTACAACAAATTGTTGTAGGATGTCTTGCTGATTCCCACCACGCCACGACCTTGCATCTCAAAATGGCACTAATCGCTAAAAGCAATTTAAACAAAAAGCATATATTCAAAATGATATTCACTGAATATTAACTTTTACTTTACATTGCTGCTGCGACTTTACAAAAAGTACGAAAACCCAAAAAAATCTGTTCTATTTTTATATAAGGTATGTGTTTTGTGAAAGGTATTTATCTGTTCGGACTTCCGAGATAGTGTCACCCAATTTGGACCAGAGCATAGGCAGTGTTTCTTCCAGACATATCTCCGGGGGGGGGGGATGCACCCCCGGAGATGAGTATTAGCCCCCCCCCCCGATAGACATTTTATGTTAACCTAGTTTCTTATTATATAACACATTATTTAGATATATTCATATAAGACAAAAAGGAACCCCCTAAAATTTAATTCGCCCCCCCCCCCCCCCCGGCCAAAAAGTCTAGAAAGAAACACAGCCTAGTGCTGCCACATTCATAGCTACTTCACCCTCCTTCCCTGTCACCATTTTCTCAGTGGGCTATCATGGATTGTTCCGGAATTTTTAAAAAAAACTTCAAACAATCATATTTTATTTGTGAAAATAAATTACACCTGTTGTGGTACCCCCCCCCCACACACACACACACAAACACACACCATGATTTCTTAAAATGTCTAGATATTTATTCGGGAATTTTTATTTTTATATTAATTTATATTGTTATTTTTCTATTTTGCCCTGGAACCCAATCTGACACATTATTGTCTTCGGGGAGGGCGCGCGCCCCCTGCGCCCCCCCCCCATGGATCCGCCCTTGCGTCTTCCCTTGTCTGGGAGTGCTATAATGCACTGTGTAATATTGCTAGCAATAATAAAGTCATGCTCTACTGGGTGCCTGGACATTCGGGCATTCCAGGAAATGAGCTGGCTGATGAATTGGCTAGGAAAGGCCCAAGTATTCCTTTTATTGGTCCTGAGCCAGCTTTGAGTGTTCCCAATGAACTAACTAGAAGAACTGTCTATGACATCTTCAGAAAGCTTCAGTGCAAAAACTGGCGTAATACTAAGGGCCAAAGGCAGGCAAAAATTCTCAACTGCAATTGCCCTAGCATACGTCAGAAGGAATTATTCAGGCTCAGTAGAACTGGCATCAGAAGGGCTGTCGGGCTCCTTACTGGACACTGCACCCTTAAAAGACACCTTAATATTATGGGTGTCACGAAAGATTCGCTTTGCAGAGGCTGCAAATACAGTGAAGAAACTGCCGTACACATTCTCTGTGAATGTGAGGTGTTCTCCGCCCATAGGTTCGAACACTTGGGTCGACATGTGATCGAGCCCTGGGAGTTGTATGACATTCCTGTCAAGTGCCTGCTGATTTTTGCTTCGGCTACTGGTCTCTTTTCTTAAGGACCTTCACTTGTTGGGGTAGTACAATAGACCTCTGGTCGATGTGCTGGGCTCTTCCGGAGCCACCCACCTTCATGTCATTCATTCAACATGTTAAAACCCCATAAATATACTGCAATGGAACTTTTTGCTAGGGTCAATTTTCAGTCCAAAATAGCCATTTTCATCCAAATAATAGGATTTAATTGACAATGATTTTGATCTTGGAATTCCATCAATGTTTTTTAAAATATTGAAGATGTGTATATTTCCACGGAGATGAAAAAAAAAAAGGATTTTTCTGAGAAAATGACAAGTTTATTGCTTAGGTTAAGTATTTAAAGAGATCAATCAGAAGGGCCTGAATGACATTTTATAGCTGCTATACTTTTCTCTGCATTTCAGCAAAAGTTAACTCTCATTAATTTCGGGAATTCCTTACTTAAACTTACTTTCTATCATCTCGTAAATGCGCTGATGACTCTCTGTTTTTCATCTTTTCCAATAAATGTTTATTAAATTATGCAAAATAGTGTGAATTCTGCGCGGCACATCGTGTTTGAAGAGCGTAGGATTTCTTTAGTGATATCGGGATATTTTTAGTAAAAAAGTTGGAATACTTTTATGGCCGGATGCAGCCGCTTAGGAAATTTTTGGGAAAAACATTGTTACTTCGTATATTTTCCGGAAAAGAGGAGTTGTGGAACTTCTCGAAAAAAACACGATCCACGGAATATTTTCATTCGCTACTGCGAGAATTACTCGCTTTCGTTCTCGAAATTTAAGAAGGATCAGCGGCGGCGAGTGCGCGCGTTATTTTTTTCTGTGCAAGAATTTTAAATTTCGTGC